>JAPYZR010001912.1:0-34722 GCA_030522945.1 Trichopria nigra
AAAAAAGAAACCAAAAAAAAAAAAAAAAAAAAAAAAAAAAAAAAAAAAAAAAAAAAAAAAAAAAAAAAAAAAAAAAAAAAAAAAGCGAGATCGCAAACTAATGAACGCCAAATGGATATTGTCGCTATTCACCGCGAATAGTGGATTTCCATTATCAGTCTATTTTTCTTCGAGTTCGTATTTTCGAATTGAAATATCGACAGTGGGGAAACGGAAACATTGCAATATTTCTGTGATATTACTGTGATATATTACTGTAAAATTACGTGCTCTGTGGAAGGAATGTCGGTTTTCCGAGAATACATATTTGTAAAACGATGAACGTTGGATCAATAAACTTCTAACGAAAAAATCGCATTTTTTCAATTTTAGCAGTTTCTTTCACCGGAAGTATTCATTGGGCAATAAAACTTGTTCTGCATATGACAAAATGACCTTCATACTTGAAATTGCTTAATCACGTATAAACGCGCAATCATGAGTATTTCAAAGTTGCTCACTAACAAAAACACGTAAGACAATAAAGAAGTGAACACTGAAGTAAGTATTTTCTTGCATTTTAGAATCAATTCTACAGGTTTAATTAATAAATGCAATCCATTGCATTAATTACATGAAATCTGATATACTACGTTGCTTAGTTGTAAAGTGTTCAATTTGTCTTTATATGGTTTAATTCCAGCAATATTCGTATTATATATGGTTTATCTACCACTCTGATATTTTTGGTTCTTAATGTACGTTTAATTCCTTCAGATACACCCTTGATGTATATGGTATACTTATGGTTTTTACTATCTTTTGGTTGCAAGATGTGTCGTGTAATGTATTGTATAATTTATATGTTCTGTTTTTGATGATATCTTTAATTAGATAGTTAGGATAACCATTGTTTGTAAGAATTGATTTTGCCAGGTTTAAGTATTTTCTTCTAAATTTAATATTTGATCATTTTATATGATAAAGGATGTTCAGAGTTAACATTCAAATATCTACCTGAAAAAGTTTCTTTATGGAACCAATCACTAATTAATCTGTTATTGCTTTTTATGAATAAAATATCTAAAAAATTTAAACAATTTTTTTTTTTCAATTTCTAATGTGAATGTAATTCTATTTTCTATTCCATTGATTTTCTTATAAGTGAACATTATTTTAACTATATTTTGGTCTAAAACTATGTTCAATCCAACTATACATCTTTATTTTTTAAAGGCCGTGATTTCTTTTTCGAAACAAACATTTATATTATTTTAACTAATTTATCAATGTCATACAAGACACAATAATATACCTGTATACAGCAACCGTAACTTTTTTACAATGGACATCAAGCTGAAATTGAAATGTTGATACGACTTATACGTAATATTCCAGTATATGTCACGTAAAAAAAAATATGTTTGGAAGAACTCTCATGCTTCATCAATGATCGGGTTTCCTCGCAGACAATAAATGACGTGCAACGAAGGATTGGTAGAGCAAGATAGTGCCATATATATATATATATGATGTACATACAGCAGAGTTTGACACCTTACATTGTTACACTCGTGAAAATGCATTTATGTATACTCGATCATCTAAAATTGCTCAGATTACAGCTCTATCTTTACTGGGAAACAACGTCCACTGCAATGCTCATTGAGTGACGTAAACTTCCCAAACTATCTGTATCTCGAAGATATCGCACCGATAGACATCTCGAACCATCAGGAATTTTATGAATGGACGATCTTTGGTCTGTGAAGGCGGAAAAAAGTGCTTCTTCCGGTCCTTCCAACGATTCCTATTTCCCATGATACGGTTTTTGGGGCGTCTTTAGGTATTCTTCGACGAAAAACCAAGCTGAGCCTTACCTCTTTGGTCTCTGACGCGAAAGAAAGTAAAGAGTAAAGGATGTCGAAATGCAAAAAGGGATACACACGCCATTGAAAAGGAATGTAAGGGGGAAAAAAGCGTGGAAAAATCGTGCGCGCCTCTGTCGCAGGCGAATTTGTTAGCGGCCGACGGGATAGGATTGTTCGCCAATATAGCTGACCACTCGTTGAGTTATTTTTCTATGCGCATTCGAGCCTATAAATCTTCCCTTTGTCCGAATTTGACGTGACGTTTAATGCGGCGGCGACGGTGGAATTATTTTACATCCAACCTTATTGATAATGTACGGATATTGACATACGATTTTTGGTAAATCTGCATTATGAAAACCAATGTTACTTTAGACTCGTCAACATCCGCAGCGATTGATTAACTGCAGGTGCAATAAAAGTTAATCGATTCAAGAATTTGACTTTATGGCGTTGTTACAGGTTTTAAGTAAAATATATGGTCATAATTCCGAAAAATTAAGTTTACGTATAACGACGGCATATAAATATTTGAATGTGCAACGTTTGTAGAAATATATGATTAGGGATGTAGATAAGGTCATTTTTATATGAGTCATCTTGTTTACATTCTTGGGCCCACACTTATACGTATATGTGCCTAAGCAAGATTGCTATCTAAATACGATCATATGGTATTGCATAAACATATCATTTGGCTTTCTCTCTACTCATCGTTTGTCTTTCACAACAATAACACGGAGAAGTATTTGAATGTAATGTATTTGTATATAATATGTGTATCATCGTTCTTGTTATGTAGTATTATTAATACGTAACAAATATGTAAAAAATTTGTATAAAATATGTATAACATATGTTTATACACATGATAAACATTGTAGTGTTATCATTGTGAATAATAATTGTTATTACGTTATACATGATACATTTTGATGTTTTTATTGTGAAAGATGAATTCATACAACACGTGTACAAAATATGTGAAAGATAATATTATATAGTGTATAAAGTATTATATTTATACATTTCTACACATTATACTTCACATAATTTCCCCGTGTTGTTATTATGCTAAATAAAAGTATATTGCATAAAGCATATGTTTGTACATACATTTCCACGTTAAAACTGGGGAAAGATGAATATAAAAAGTTGTATGAAAGACAATAGTGTATGAACAACGATTGTACAATCATCATATAAAAGGTGAATATTTAAACATGCATAAAAATTAATGAAAAATAAAGGAATAATGGATAAAGTATGTTATATATGCATATATATAATATATGTTAGAAACGTATTTTATGAGGACTTTCTTTTTGTCAGGTGGCTGTTACGAGGACTTTTGGCTCTTACGAGGACCGTCCTCGTAAAAAAACATGCAAATTTATGTAAATGTCCTCGTAAACTACTCTTCTAATATATATATATATATTTTTATGTTATTATCGAGAAATATGAATGTATAACAGTATTATTGCATAAAAATATATGTAACAGATAAAAGTACAGTATATAAAGTATGTTTAGACATACTTATTCCTTATACATTATATTTTTTACATATAGTACAATTTTGTGAGTTATTATTCAGTTAATGTACAAAAATGTACAAAGATGTACGAAAATGTATAAAAATGTACAAAAATGTATAAAAATGTACAAAAATGTATAAAAATGTATATAAATATAAAAAAATGTATAAAGATGTATAACAACGTATAAAAAAGGTATAAGAATGTGTAAAACTGTAAAAGATACGTATAAAATATATGAAAGGTAAAAGTATAATGTATAAATGTTTATACAAACCTCACACATTAATACGTTATATTCTTTTCTATGGATAAAGCATGGATAATGTATAAAAATATACAAAAATGTATAGAAATGTACAAAAATGTACAAAAGTGTACAAAAACGTATAAAAATGTTCAAAAATATATAAAAATGTATAACAATGTATAAATTGTATAACAATTGTTATAAAAAAAATCAAGATCAAACGATATCTTTTCAGATCAGATTAAATCTAATGAGATCATATTTGATCCGAGTTATGGCCAGTTATCTACAGAGATCTGTAATTTTTATATCCAATTAGATCTAGTCAGATATAACAAGATCTAATGTTAGATATTGTCTGATCTTGTCAATGATCTAATTATTATTTGATCCAACAATATCTGTGCAGATATGGCCATAATTCAGATCTAATTTAATCTGAACCTTTTTTCTCGGGAATGTATAAAAAAGATATAAAAATGTGTAAGAGTGTAAAAGATACGTATAAAATATATGAAAGATAAAAGTATAAAGTATAAATGTTTACACAAACCTCACACATTATTATACATTATATTATTTTCTATGTTTATCATTACGAATTATAAATGAGAAGTACGCCGAAAAGTAATTGTACATTTAAAACCGTACGATTGATTATAGTAATCGTACAAATACAAATTTTTGTAAGAGCTGGCAACATTGCAGTATATTGACACCAGTATAAATTGACACCAGGGCCCCAGGTCGTCCGGGCCATAGTGCGATCAGTGAGGGGACAATTAGCCGTAGAAGGGCAGAAAAGGGCCGTAATATATAAAAAAAAAGAAAACATTGCAGTAGCAAACTATTAATGCATCGGTAATATGTCGCCCCATTAAGACCGCACATATACCGAAACTGATTACATGAGAAACGAAAATGTAAAAATACTGACGCAATAGCAGGAAAAATATGACAAATAGTTAACTTCGCGGAAATGATGAATAAATAAGAAAGCGACACATTTCCCCATTTCACCTTTTTCCGATTTACGACACTGGTCGTGGCAACTGTGAAAAATCAGGATGAAAAATGATAGCAGATTAGCTTGCGCAATTTTGAACGGGTCCAGGAGGGTGGTTTGGGCGCCAATCCCGGCCTCGATTTATGAAGAAGGTCCACGAATCTTTTCGAATGCCCAAAACGTATATGTAAGGCTAGAAAGGGGCAACGAAAGATACCGAAAATTTGGCCAATGCAATCTTGCGTATTGATCTTCGAAAGGGGTTGTCTTTCACGCATATTGGCTCCTGCTGCGGTCTCTTGGCTTAGTCCAGGCCGAGTTATATATAGGTATAGGGATTAGCTGCGTCAGATCATCTGACCATCTGCCACATTGACGGACTCTGGTCAGCAAGATCTCGAAATGAACAACAATCGGAACATTTTGCCCGTGACCCGTTCGAAACTTTTTCCTTTCTTTCTGCCGCAACCCGAAGATATACGCCATTGACACATCCCTGCACGTTAGATTCTTTACGTTTTTACATAGTTAACAGAAATGAATGGATGGAGGATTGGGGATGCGGGGGATTAAACGATGACTCATCATTGATTCGCAGAAAGCAATTATAAACTTGTTTATGCAAAAGCCTAATATTTACTGAAATATATTCGTGACGGCTGATGTTACTTTTTCATAAAATACTGACAGTACTTATGAATGGGAATGCGAAAATACAATTATGGATATGTGACGCTGTGACACCTGATAAAGACAAACGACTTAAATTTTTGAAGGAGCTTTCATTTGTAAAAATCTCAGTTGATTGATATCAAGATTTTTATTAAATTGACGCGTAAGTTGAAAATTACTATAGTCTTATGTTATTTACTATGCCACAAAAATATTAATGAATTTTTCATGAAAAGCTTTGGCACAATTTTTAACTTGACTTTGGCGGCGACAACCAAATTCAGTTAGCTCCGCCCCATAACCTGCGACTCGCTTCATTTGCAAAGTTATATACCATTATTGACCAGATACAATGGTGGATGGTTTGGAGAGGGGGGAGGGGGGGGGGTCAGTGTGATTCCATAATAGCTCTTTCTTTAACCAAAGAATGAGGATACTCTGGTATTCCACAGAAAAGTTAGGCTATAATGTCGATAGCTTCGAGCCATTTAGAAAACTCATTTTTACTTATAGAAGCCAAATATACACATAGCCGTAATTTTCTAAAACAACAACTTTGAACATTGATATTTTAAACAAAATAGGATATTATCTTTTTTTTTGGTTCATTTAATATACTTTCTGATATTTAGAGTGTAGCCGAAATAACCCGAAGGAGGTGAGAAAATTTCAATGTTGAATCAAACGTAAGACAACAAAAAACGAAACATTAAAAGAAGCCATTTTTATTCTAGTTTTTATACTCAATCGTAGTCGATCGCTTCAATGAGAGTAGTGGTGTAAGAAAAAGTTAATCAATAACGGGCGTGGTCTACGATAGCTTAACTCGAACGTGATTGGGTGGAAATGATGTTGCGCAACAGGTGTTGCTAGCAAAAATAATGGATCCTCTTCTACTAGGAACGATATTTAATGGTTTGTCAGGTTCTAGGAAAATGGTAAAAGTTTTTTTTTTTTTATTTTTCGAATTCTTCAAAACAACGTCGTATGTTGCTATTTGTAAAAAAAACCAATTCTAATTCTTCCTAATCTCTATAATCTTTTTATGGATCTTTATTTATTAATCCATTAACTGCCATTAATACCCTATAAGTATGCCACGGTACACGAATTTACCATTTTGAAGGTAGGCTTGTCGAATGATCGTTGAAACAATTTCAATTGTCAATAGTTTTTGGCAACAATATGTAATAAACATGACATTTCGATGTATTTTTTTGTATGTATCAAAACAAGAGACAAAAGTACATCTATATATACGAAAAGTAGCATAAAAATCGATGAACATTTAATAATTTGCGTCCGCCATGAGTACGATGATTGCGCGTGAAAGTACATGAAAAATACGAAAAATTACGGCGGAAGTCATTACTTCCTGTTACATTCCCCGTGTGAATTAGATCACTAATTTCAGGGCTAACACGAAGGCTGCAGCTCTTAATTGGCTTTTCATTTCAGTCGAGATCAGTACAACGATCACGTCCACGAAACTGATTCTTGGTCTTGGACGTGTATACTTATCAATATAATCCCGTTCGCTTCAAATTATGTTTGGAACACGAATCTCGCCATTGACACATAAGACTTCGAGTTGTCCATTTCTCAGTATTGTCCGCCGACGACACAAAAGATCGCATAACGGAAATAAGCAAAATTGCAGGGAATGTGGTTCAATTTAAAAAAAGGCGGAGGAGAATTCTCCAATGCATAAATGGTTTTTCTATTTTCTCGAAAAGTTCGAAGCTAAAGAAAGATGTCCAGCGACCTCCGACAGGGCTGGACCTCGCTTTGCAACAATGTTACTTAATAAGCTTATGCACGCACCATCGAGAAAGGGCCCGGAACGGCTTGCAGATGTCAAGCGCTCGTCATATTTGATATTTCGCCGAGCTCCCATTTGATGGCATGCGAAGGCCCTCGTTCATTCTCTTCCCCCCCCCCCCCTCAACATACCTCACCTCCATTTTCGCCTATTCGCAAGATTGAATAATGCAAAAGAGTTCTGGCTTCTTCCTGGTACCGCTAGCTCAGCCCTCCGCCATTCAGTCTCTCTCTCTGCGACAATACTGACCTTGGTTATGACGTCTTTCGTCGTATCTTACTCGCTTCTTGGTCCACCTTCCGCTGGACCTTGCTCGCGATCTTCTTCTTCGTCGATTCGGGTCTTCGGTAAAAATTGAAAATACGGCACGTGTCAGAAACTATGATGGATCGCCAATGGTCAAATAATCTTTTGTCCAGGCATAACGCAGAGAGGCCATTCGTTTGCTCTCGACGTAAAGTTACGTCTTGATTGTTAGCCATAAGTATTCTTTATTTTTTATAACATCAGTGATCCCTCCATTTTTATGTAATTTTACAAACTGTACATACGATTGTAAACTCATAACCATGCCTCTAATGAAGGATAGAAGTTAGCACCCTAACAGTCCAATAACACTGCCAGTACGTCCAGTGTACGTCCAGTTATTAAAAAGAACGTCGTATACATAAATAGGTTTTCTAATGGACAAACACTGGACGTACATTCATCGTCCAATACACGTATGAGTCTGGAAGTCCATTGTCCGTAAATATCTGGACATCCAATTTACTTCCAGTGCTAATTGGGCAGTTGCAAAAGATGCAATGCAATATCTTAACGGAATGTAAATAATTTCCTCGCAAACATTAAAGATAACAGTTCTACATAATATTTACATAATTGTTACTTGTCTCGAAAATGTTACATAATTATCAGAATTCAGTTTGCTGACTTCTGATCAGCAAAATTCCCTCCTTACTGTAATGAAAGTCCAAAACCTAATCAAAGTAAATTGCACAATTACGAGAATCCAACATGCCTCTGTCATGATTTTATGAAGGCTTCTGGATCCACACGTAACAAAATCATTACCATTACACTAATTACGTCCATTGTACATCCATTGCAAGTGTACGTACACAACGATCGTTCAATGGACGTCTTCGAGCGACTACTGGTCCCGATCTGAACGTCCGATATGAATCTACTTGCGCAATTTGGGATAGCACTTTGAAGAGGTATATTGTCAAGTCATTGCGATGTACTTTTATAAAGTAGCATATAATAACAATGCATGTGCGAAGCGAAGAATATACCTCGACACCATAACAGGAAGTTATAGACTTTAACAATGAAGGTCTTCTGAAGACCTGCAGTGATCTAAAGGTCCGAAAAACTTTCATTGCATCATGAGAGTAGCTATGCACATTACTAATTGAAGGTTTCCATATTGGATGGGTCATTTATAATAGACGGCATTCATATTTATTCATCACAGAGTATCCAAAATTCTAGCTTTCAAAGAATGTAACCTTTGTTATATAACCGCTAAGGAGTCCTGATGACGAGGTACTTTTTAGCCGTTTCATGTTTTGCGGTGAATTCACCAATAACCGATATATAAGGATATAAGGATATAAGGAAGGATACCGAGAGGTTCAAAGGAACGCTTCCGCTTACGTTGCCCCCTTCCCCCCTCTTTATTTAAAAGATTCATCAAAACGTACAATGGCGAGCTGCACGGAAATTTTTGGCACCGTGTCGAATTTCGAAAAAGCTCCTGACATTGGCTGTTTCGGAAACGCCGTTATTGGAAATGCGTAAAGTCGGAGTGCGGAAATTTCGATATGTACCGAAACGTCAGAATAGTTTTGCTACGGCGGTGTATCGAAAATTGCGGCCCTTTGACACATATTTAGCTGCCACCGCCTACCCGTACCCTCTGGTTCCCGTTGCGACTGGACCACGCGCGTCCTCCTTTCGGAGGTGCACAATGAGTTCCCTACATCGTGCAAGCATCAGCCTGATGACGCGAACAATGCGTCGCTGCGTAGCCCTTTGGTTAACAGTTATTACGGAAGGGTTGATCCCGGCCATCCGCATCTGCGAGCCAACCCACCCGCGCGGCCATCGGCTATTGACCATATGACATGCTGACCAATATCTAGTAAGAGGTCCTCAATGCCCCTTCCACGAAAAACGGGCCTATGAGAGGAAAACTACGCACGTTGCGGTTCGTATTCGCTTCGATTATGTTCGACTCGAAGAACTGAAATTCAATGACATCTGTCAGTGGCGTATTTTTCGACAAGTTAGTTTTGGCGCACTCATCGATAATAAGTTTCCAGGTGGATGTTTCACCAGTTATGATAATTCGCGTTATTTCTTACATTAGCCCATCAAAATACGGAACAATTCATACATATTTCAAGAAACAATCATTTTATTGTTTAATAACATGTGAGGATCTTTAAAAATCTCATCAAACCATCACGTTCCATTGACGCTGATGTTGTGAAGGCGTGATTATGGATTTTGTTTGTCTGTGGGAATGTCGCAATACCGTAATTAGTGCAGGGCGTCGATGATGCGTTCAATATTTATCCAATCGCCAAGGGATGAAAATTAAACATACATGGATATCTAGATATGTATAATGGACGTCCAGTTTTTGTCAATTAGGAGACTTATTTATGTTTACGTCCACTGTACATCAACTGTATGTCCATAATACGAATACGATGGACATCCGTCGGAAAGCTTTTCTGCTACAACTCCTATACTCAGAAGTTCTGGATAAAAATTCAAACTGTTTGAATAATGCTAAACAATAGTCAAAAGTATCAGTTATGTTGCAACGCTGAAGTTAAAATTGCTCATGTTTCCCATGAGCGAACTACACTTCATTTTTCCATTTTACGAACAATGAAGAAGATAGGGACTAAACAATGAAAACCATTCCAAGTAGTTTGAATTTCAAATCTCAAAACGTACTTCGTAAGACTCGTTCGATCCATAAAAACTTTTGCATCCCATGTAAAACACGTTCGATACTCCGCTTTGCTCTAAGCACACTTGGACAAATGTTCAAGGTTGAAAATTATGATGGAGTGCGTCGTTTTAATGCCGCTTTTGTTCCATCGTGTCATCCGTCAAAAATTTCCTCGAATTTGCGTAAAAGTCTCGTATACGCGGACGGGATATAGGCGTGGAAATAGTCCGAAAAAAACGTTCGGTACAATCTTTTTACCGCGAAAACGGAATAAAGATCTCGAAGGTGACGCGAAGAAGCGATCACACGTAAGATCCTTTCGTAACAAAACGATCCCGAAACTCCTTCGACAGATTTGGGCTCCCGAACAAAGTGGCCGCTATATACCGAAAAGTCTCAAAGTGCGGGCACGTGTAAGGCACCGACAATGCAACGTGTATTGTCATGGGATTTCGAATTTAAAGCGATGCCACAACTTCGGCGACCTAATGCGCAGAAGCTTTGTTTGGACAGACTCTTGACCACAGGAAAAAATGAAGATATCTTTAAGACAAGTAGGTCGAGTAAACCGATGTTTTATTCGAGGTCTGTGCGAACAATGCTCGGGATACAGAGTAAAGCTAGTATAATCCTAATGATCGAGACAAAGTAAGTTTAAAGCGTGAACGTTTCTTTTAATGTTGCGCTTATTCCTTATTCAACTTTTAGAAATATCAAGATTAAATATGTACATATTAATTCGCAGCATTTCAAGGGCTGCTTAACAGATTTTTCAGAAACATAACAGTGCTACCATTTATTTGACAATTATATACAAAACATATGTAAACTTTACATAAAAAGTAATAATTATATGAGAATCGTATGAAACTGTTTCCTTCTGTGTTTCCATGGCGTCAATCATCATTCATTAATGTTGACGATTCCTCTGGTAAAAATACAAACATTTTTAGCTAATTCTTAGCTAGAAAGACAATTCAAACTTTATCATTGAAATGAAAGTAATACGCATGCATACACAGACTTCTTGATATATTTCAAAAACATTGATGTACACATTGCTCTCAAAATCTCACTCCATTTCCTCTCTTTAGATCCATATATAATCGCTCAAGTCTATATTCAATGCAAACGAAGGAACAATGATTTTAAATCAGGTGAAAAGGTTTGAAACCTGAGTCGGTACGCCGGAAATGTATGATGTTGCATTTTCCCAGTTGCACTTTCAGTTGCATTAGATGCATTCGGTAAATTCATCATTTCCCTTTGTCCATTTCGATTATGCGATTCGTTACCACCACGCCTTCTTCATGCTTTAATTCGTATCATTATTATTAATCGTACTATTAATTCGTACGAAACCACTGTGACTCGTCATAAATTTGAAAAGTTCGTACTTAGCTGAGACAATCGTAATTCACACGTGTAATATTGCTGGTTAATATTGGTCATTTAATATTTAAGAACTGGAGGCCAATGTCCGGCGATCAAACCAGTCTTAGCTTTCGTCTATTTACAATAGACGCATGTGGAAAGAAAGGATTCTGGAGCTAGAAATGAGATCCGTCACTGGACAGGCCCCCCCTAGAAGAGATGACGTCGATATTAGGAGGCGGGATGGACCATGCGGTCGGCTGCACGCGAGCAAGTTTTTGCAACGCATGCCACGTGGCACGACTGCTCAATTTTCCGAAATGCGGCAATAAACCCTTTTAGTTCCCCTTTTCTGTGAAAGGTTCAGAGGGAATTTATTTCGTCAATGTGAGCAATTGAACGATCAGGCGAAATTTATGTAAGTCTAGCAGAGGCTTGTTCGTCAGATGACACGTCTTCTTATACACATGTGTAATTGTATACTTGAACTTGTGAAGTAAAACATTCCTGTGCTTATACTGCTAAAGATGTTTTTTTTTTAACTATTAGGATAGGATTATTGTCATCCAAGAGAAGTGCCTCTAGTATATGATTCAAAAGTTGACTATTTTAGCATACCACCATAGGTACCGAAAATGGCTTAAGAGGGATTTGAAGTGCCAAAAAATGTATTAAACCATTTCGTGTTTATAATGACTGTTTTGACTTTTGACATCTATTTTGTACCGATAAGAACAGGTAATTGGAACAGGTGACTTAATTTTCTAAAGGAATTTCTAAAAATTTTAAAATGTAGACTAAAATGTAGAAGTTCCTTTATTGGGAAATTCTTTTTGCAAGACAACCTTATGGACTTTTAGAGTTTTTTTTCAACAAATAAATTACGTTATTTACTAAATATTACAAACACATATATATATATATATACATATATACTGCACATGTAAAGTATATTCCATTAAATTTATTACTACTAAACGCAAAACGAAACTCGTAAATCTGGCATGAAACCGTCTCCGATTCCAGTGTGAAAAATGCAAATTTCCATTATATTAACACACATACACACATGTATTTACTGAAAAAAAATATTACGATTCACCATTGAACAAAGGTATATAATTCTCTTGAAAAAAGAATTATTAAAAAATGCTGTCCCTAAATTCGAAATGTTGATATTCTATTTAGACCGTATTGATCTTTTGTATACGAGTGGTTTAATGCTCCATTGAATGAATAAGAATAGACACATTTCATGAATGAGAGAATAAGAAAAAAGAATTCTCGTAAAGTTTCAATTCTTATACGCGGTAAATAAAGAAAAATTATTAACGTTGAGCAAACATTGAAAAAAGTGGAGTTTCTTTTTTAATACCTGAAAGCCGATCTTGTATGTAGCGTCGCCAAACGGGTGTTAAAAGGATTAAACGATTTTCCCGCTCATTCTTATTTTTTTCGAGGTAATGCGATGTGAATGGATGTGTTTTTTTTTTACTATTTTCAAATGATCAGGCGGATCCCGCGGGAAATCGTAAAAATGTAAATCTTACGTCTAATTGACGTATTACGAGCAATTACCGCTAAATCATTTCGTTACGAAAGATTTGACGATTTGACATTAAAAACAAAAAAATGATAATCGCACATAATGAAAAATTTCAAATTGCATTAAAAAATCAATTCCGCGAAAAACAGTATCCATTGCCACGGTGTAAAATTAAAAAAGTCTGTGTCGGCACAAGTATTTCATCAAGACCACAGAAATTGCCTTCAGCATTCGAGACTTAAAAAAGTCGTATATTTTTGTTTTTTTTTTCCAGATATTTTAGGAGCTCATAATCTTTTTTTTTTTTAATTCCAGTTAACAATTCGAACGGGCCGTAAGATGTTTCTGCGCCCCTGGAGTCATCGACTCGTTTGAGGACGTCTCGGAAGTCAGACCAAGTTAATTCCCCAACTACATAACCGAAAGTTACCTAATCCCTCTCGTAAACCGAGATAGGACGGGGTGCATCGTGCCATAAAAAAATCGTGTAGGTATATATAGGGATGTGGGCTCAAATCACAGTTCCTATTCGACGACTAAAAATGTGAATTTTCCGTGAAAATGCAATCATAAACACGGACGTTCTTTGTGCTGAGTAAAAACTCCCATGGAAAATGGAACCCTCTACGCAATTTGAAGAAAAGTGGGACTGTCGGTAAAAAACTGTCAAAAGAAACGCGAAGAAGAATCCGTTACGTAAATTTTAGTGCAGCACATAAAAACCGAACAGTGCAGGCATGGAGGCGCCGTGTGGAAATGAAAGTGGGAAAGTTAAAACCATAATGAATGTAGTCAGATAAGAAAGTTTTTTTGTTAGGTATGCTTTACGTACCAATGACTGGGCGCGAACCTACAACCCAATCAATTTTGACAATTGTTTAGAGACATATAGATTTGATTTGATTTTAAGACTGGTCATTAGTGCTGTTTGAATGTTGAAATATAAAAAACGATTGGATGAATATAAGATTGTATTTGTTTCTAACAGTTTTCAGAAATGGAAGATTAAATGTAGATTACAAATGATGACAAGTGTTATATCATTATGTTGGATCTCAAGATCTACAGATCTTGATGCATGCGAATACATAAAGAAACCGTAACCTTATTCTTGGCCTTCTTCACAAAATCGAGTTTTTTCTTCAGATCAGATCGGATGTATATCAGTGGGGTCAAACATATATAAGATCTAAATCAATCATTTTAAATTTAATTCGATACGAATAGATCTGGGATTTATGATGATCTGATCTGTAGTTTTATTAAATCAATAAGATCACTGATCCCTCTAAATTTCTCGGGGATTCTCGTGAAAATCGACAGTGAAATGTCATTCTTTTTAAACTGAGTTCGGTCAATGGATTTACCGAAAATATATACAATTGATACATCATTGAGAGATGAAGATTTTTCGACGTGAATTGAGATGCCACGCTTGCACTGATTGTGTCATAAAACGTTTATTGCGTAAAACTTGGGGATACGGACTACCTGGTGCGGTACCCCCACCAAACTCGACAAGCGTTGCTTTTACATCCTTTCTAGTTCTTTACGGAAATTTAGTGCCTTTATTATTGCTTTCCGCAATAATAGACGGTCATTAACTAATGTGACATTTACATCTAAAACTGATGCAGTGTGATCTGATTTTTCGGCCCTTGTTACGTATTCAGGTAAAATCTTAAAACGAAAGTAGTTCAGAAGTGTCATGATAAATTTGAGATGGGTTTAATGGTGTTTTTCTGCCACTGACCATTTGGTTTTTTCAAACAAAATTTGCAATTTTTAGACCACAAATCATTAATAGACATTAATGAATCGAAATTATAACAAAATTAAAAAAACATGGATTATAGTATCAAAATGGATTAGGAGTTAATTTAAACGTGACAAAAAATTGATAAACCTTATAAACTTCCATATCTTTCTGAATTTATAGTGACAAAAAATTATATTAGAATTTAGATAATACATTTCTTTGTTGGGAATTATATTGGCCGAAACGTCAATTAAGGCGGGCCTAAAATAGAACAGTTAACGACCAAGTCTCAAAAAAATGAAAAGTGATAATGAAACATGATTGAAACTTTTTTTTTTCAAAATTGGGAATTCTACACATCATATATAGTCCCCATAATGTACGCTTTTATTTTTTTCAGATTAGTTTAGACCTCATTAGACTGAACTGGCATATTTGAGTACAATCGACATAATAATAATAATAATAATAATAATTTCAATATTTAACAAAAGGGTCAGAAAGGAAAACTTCTTGAAATTTTTGAGCATTCTAAATAAGTTATTTTTTCTATTGCGCATAATCAATGTTTTGATATTTCTGACATTTTTTAACACTTATTTTACTACATGAAAATACCCACTAAACATTTGTCCAGAGAGAAGTTCCATTAATGTCATAGATCAGAAACATTTCAAGCATAACTTGTATATCTAAGATCCTCCTATTTGATCTTAACAATAAGAAAAAAAAAACGTGTAGCTTCAGCTAAAAAATGTGAATTACTTTGTTTTTAAGTCGAACAAATTATTATTATTTTTGAAAGAGCGAAAAGGAAGAGTTTAGAATTAAATACTGCATTTGAAACATTTCTGAGGTAGGACGTTTACACATACGGAAAAAAAGTATTGTATTGACGATTGGCCCAAAAGTACTTATTGTAACGTCAATGAAATTTCTCTGCAACCAATGTTCAGCGGGTATATAACTTGTCCGTTTCGTTTATATTTTATTTCCATTTTTTACAGTTGCTGTTACACGTTCCCCATTCAGATGTGCGAAATACTAATTAAATACTACTTATTGATGTACTGCTTTTCCAAACGAGCCATTCTTGAAATTAAAACAATTGTCATCGTTTATACATTGCAAAAATTTAAATAAATAACAAAGAAATACTTAAAAATTGAAATATATGTTTCATATATCGAAATCGATCGATGTATTGAAAGATAAATAACATATTACGAGAGATATATATTTGATATATCTTTATGTATACATGCTAATATACACGCTAATATACACTTAACTTGTATTTAGATTCATCTTACGGGTCAAGCAATCGAGCGATATTACGACTCGACGGAGGTTCTTCTATTAATTTCAAGATTACGTTAATGTCACGTACACAAAAAAGTTTGCATTGAAGAGTCAACAATACATCTGAACGACGAAAAATATCCTATCTATAGGCAATAATGACATTGAAGGCGACGGGAAAACTACTCGAAACTACTTAAAAATTACGATCTCACATATTTATCTGTCTGTATTTACAGTTCAAGTTTTCAAGCGTACGGTCTCTCTCGTATAATCAAACATTTCTCTGCAGTCGGAAAATACTGCTTTTTAGTCGCGTTTGTTAAGCACACAATGGACATTTGTTAAAATCAGGTGAACTCTTCTGCGGCCCATTTTTTTTTTCGAGGGCCTTTTCCGTTTTCGTGGAAAATACCTCCGCAATGGAAGCCCACGTTAATCCAGCAGCCTTTGTTGTCTCGTGAGAGTTTGCTGATTCTGACGCCAGTTCCGAAGCTAAACATACGGTGGCGGCTGTAAGTATATGTGCACTCTTGTTAGCCCCCTCTCCACCCCCCCATTGGCAGACGATTTCAACTCTTTACCGAAGAGCTTAGTAACCAGACACTGTCACGATGCTCCCATCCAAGGTTTTTGTGGTCGAAATCCAAATAACGGTCCTCATGATGCTTTTCTCGAGTCGCGTATACATATACATTATACGCACGCCGGAGTGCGCTCCATTTCACGACAATGTAAATTTGCAAACTCTCAAGTACCGTGCCGTTTGGGCCCACAATGGGCGGCAACGACCACAAAAGAAGACACCGATTCTCGGGGTCGCGTTTCCACCGAAAATGGCGATTTTTTTCGAAAAACGCACGCGCTCCATGGACAAATTGCAGCCCTCTCCGTCGGAGCTCCTTTCCGCATTACGAACTGGCCTTTCGATCTTTTTAGAGGTTCGGACGCGTTAAAAATGTATATGCGGCTCGGTCAATTATTTACGAACTTGTCGGAAGCTTTGACGTTGATTGGGAATGGGTAAAATATACCTGAAGGGTTGTAAAGGGTGGACTGTAAAGTTTTCTTTTTTTTCAAGACGATGAGAACGTTGTTTTGACGGATGACGCGAAAGCATTTTTTTACATTTTTTGCCTCGGAATCTTCAAACTTTCACGATTTTTTTTTGGTAACTTGTAGAAACTTATTGCAGGTTTGTAAAGTTAGAACTACAGCTTAAAGGAACCATCAATCAATAGCCAAGATTGGTAAATAAACCCGTCAGGTGAAGATTATTTGAGAGCTATGGTATTTTGCAATGTAAACGTGGAACCATTTTTTACAAAAGCACGACGACTTTATTCTATATATTGTTGTCAAAAACTGAAAAACTTGTGATCGTAGTTTTGGTTCATCTAAATCAAATCAAAGCTAATTTTTGGTAACGTTGGAAAAACCAATAAATAATCCAGTACTATAATTTAGACCAATCGACAGTTTGCTTATATAGCGAATTGTTTGTATAGTTGGCCTTTGTGGTCAATTTAAATGCATTGCGATGAGGGGCCATCCTCGAACGTTTGACGTAACATTGATACAGTGTTTCCCCCCAGATTTGGATTTTGTAAGCCCTGCTGAAAATAATTCATCATAATTAAACTTGCAATCAGTTGTTTGCACACAATGACTGGTCATTGGTCGAATGATTGGTCGAAATTGCACGAAGAATCGAAGAATATTTTGATGGTCACTGACATTAAAACTCACTAAAATGACATATTCTTCGTTAAGAAACGATAGCAACTGCGCTTAATCCCACAAATGCATTTGTCAACCCGACGGTCATTAGTCTTCGCAATCGGGTTTTCACTACTTCCATCCAAAGGGGATTTTCAAAAAAAAAATTCCATTTTATGTTGACCGCATTGATCGGACGGTGACCGGACAATCGAATAACCGAATCGACATCGAGATCGATCGAGATGGCCATTTCACTCACTGACCATTGTTCGTCGAAGGAGGCGTTCTCCTGCATTCGACGAATTCACTTCGGTGGAGAAAGGGGCAAGAGTGAAGCCTTCGATGGAGAAAAGGGCGCGCGACAGGCCGGAAGTCGTGGAAATCGCTATTCGGGGCTATTGGCAAAACTTTCTCGGTGGTCGACCTTTATGATAAATCGAAAAATAATCACTTAACCGCAGTCATTCCGCTGCATCGCTTATGTTATACCGTATGAACAGAGACATTTCCATTAATTCCACCCCCAATTTTCTTCCCTTTCTCTATTTAACGCTTAAACGGACGTCCCAAGTGACGAACGATTAAAAGAAAAGCTATATGTTTGTTCCGAGATAGAGTCAGCCTCATCCGTGGACCTCCCGCCAGCATAAATCTATTATGGACAACTTCCGTCTTTCTATGAATCAAAAATTTTCCAGCTTTCTTTGCTGAGTATTGCATACGAAAATGTGGGTCAGTACTCGGTTGATTTATATAATTGATGTATCTTTCCAATATCTTTGTGGTATACGTAAAGTCGTAGAATGAGAATGGTTATGGGTCTTAAAACGACGAGTTGTCAATTAATTTCACGTTTGCATTCTACATTTTCCAGAATTTTCATAATTTTACTTTTGGGTTAATTGATAGAGCCATTAAGGGGAGATTCTCATGTAAAATCGAAATAAATTTATTTTTCCAAGTTTGCTTAAAACGCCAGACAACCGGCATTCTCTTCAGTATTAAATTCTCTTCTATATGTGAACCTACATGTTTATAAAAAATACATTTTTACTATTTTTTACAGCAGGTTGAAAATAAAAATTATGTATACGTAAATTCATACATTTTTTTTCGATTTTTTGCAAGTTTTCGAGGTTCACGTAGAAGACACACTTATACAAAATCCCTTCGGATTTTTGATTTCAGATACAAATTACGATGCTCCGCATCGTGTACGCCAATTGGATACTCGGTTTTCGAGGCGCTGTCATCCGTGCCCTACAAGTCCCCCATTTTTAAATATTTTTTCAGGACAAAATTTCTTTAACATCTTCGATTTATGTTTTAAATATATGACAAGTTTCACAAAAATTGCTTATTTCATTCTCTAAAAAAAAAAACTCACTAAAACGGCTTGTTGTTAACAGTTTACATGAGAATCCCCCCTTACATTATATCATATTAAATTTAGACACAATCATATCGAAACAGTCCGTTTTAAGAACTAATAATTTTCCAGAAGATATAAATAATCACTCATGTACGTGGTATAAAACCGGGCAAAAATAAATTAGATGTATTACATCATGGTGGTCTTGTATATTTAATTAACTGTAATCAATATGCAACCTAATTTAAATAGGTGAAACGGGAAGGTTATTAAATTATTGAATAAATGAACATAAACGCAATATTTTGTTAGATGACTCTGAACACTACTTAAATGTAGAATTGATACTGATGGACGTAATTTTGATTATAAAAATGTTAACATTTTGACTACAGAGAGAAATAAATGGAAACGTAAGTATGTTAACAATTTTTTTTATTAAAAAGCATGACGATATACAATGAACAACAAATTTGAATTGTCTATAACTTGCCAGAATCATATTTTTCATTATTACATATATTTAATAATTATTTTAAAGTAACAAGTTATCACAGACGCATTATATAATAGCTGATGTGCTGATATGAGATAAATTAAGATAAATTACGTACTATCTATATTCTGATTTAATTTTAAACATTAAACCAGCATAAATTCATCATAGTTCTTGCAGACGTTTGTTTGATTATTTTCCATTTTCACCAACACACACACACATATAATGTCGAACTATATATAGTATGCCAATACATGTTATAATTTAAATCACAATATAAACACCTCTGCGTCATCGCGTATCAGAATTTTGGTATGCTGTCAAGTTTTAATTTGATTTTGTATTATCTATAGTTCATTATGTAATAATAACTTTGTAATTGATAATCGATATAGTTCAACCTTTGACACGATTCATACAATGCAGTGATGTATACTTTTAATAATATCCACATTAAATGTAAGTTGTTTGACGTAACTTGGGCGTATAAAAATAAAATGATGGAACCGGTTACGGCCGGTTAATTTTTATTCCTTATTATTAACTATTTCATGGTTCAACTTATACGTCATTATCTTTAGAAATAGAATAAGGGACATTAAAAGATTTGTGGTATTTTAGAGTTATCGGTATATTGAAAGAGATTCGATTGTTTTTTATGGGAGATTGTTATAGATATGGAGTAGGATAGACAGGAATGTACATGTCCATTTATATCTCTGAAGTAATACATTTTTCTATCCTATTCTGTTTTTGAGATAAAATAAAATAGAAAGATAAAGAGGATTTCCCTTATTTTCCATCAGGCAGGGGTGACTCTCTTTTTGGCCAGTTGCCTCAATGTTCGAAATGTCTGCCACATATATGTTTCAATAAATATAGTTTGTGAATATTATACAAATTTGTCTGTTTTTCATTTTCATCCCCTGGACGAATTTCCCTGATGGGCGAATAAACGAAAAGTAAAAAATTGCTGTAATTCATTACAGTTAATTAAGTATGTGCATATAATATTTGTTATTATCATGTTATTATAAATTTGATTTGAAATTATTATATTCAATTAATAATTTATTATTTAATAATTTGTTTAAATGTCAAAGAGACGATGAAAAATATCTTCCTAAAACTTTTGATCCTCTTTTATGCGACAAAAAATTATGAACGATGTATCGTTTTTTTTTTCAAGACAAACAAATAGTTGTTTTTTTTTTGTATTAAGGGCAGTCATGTCCGTATTTAAAATAACAAGTAAGTAAATAAACAAATAAATAAATAAACAAATAAATAAATAAACAATATAATTCTTGTATATATATGAGAATAATTAGGTGGAGCAATTGTACAAGTAAAACCACGTTCAAATCTTAGATGTAATTGGCAAAATGCCATGTCGAATTATTATTTAAACAGTTGATGTATATAATTTTAAACAGAGTATAAAAGAGTAGATTTGTATTTTTTGGAAATTAATGCGCCTAAAAGAAACACAAAGACAAATTGTCATTTGTAAAATACGCAACTGGCCTTTATTCTTCCAATTTTCTAAATCTCCTCCCATTGAAAAAACGCTTCAATCATTTGTATCAATTATAATTTTTGAAGAATTTAACCAGTAAATCCGAAATGATAGTCGTATTATAGTTATTCATAATTGAAAAAAGCAAAAACAAAAAATTTAAAATTAAATAAAACTATTTCAACATTTTCAACAAATGTAACGAATAATGATAATTGAACTAAAAGTCAAAAATATTAATATATGACTGACAGATATATAATGAAAAGATGATTTGTAAAGATAAAAAATGACTTTACATTCACGGAAGCCAGAATAGAAGAGCACGCGTTTGTCAAAACAGTCATATATTAGAGAAATGTCGCAAACCTAGACCTAGACGATTTTCAGTGAAGCGATGCATAAATCAACCCCTTTCGTAATTTGGAAATTACGAAATTCAGCTTACTAAGGATAATATATATTTACTTATTTTACGTATTAGGATATGACCCGATTCTGTGTGAACCGGATAAGTCAAGTCATGTAGAAATGGCTCGAATTTTGCATGCCTTTAATTCTTGGCAAGATAAAATCTTATGCAATATTTGGTATTCCTTTATAGAAAAATTATATAAAACGTTCATAAGATATCAGTTATTGTAGGTAGGGTAAAAGGTCATAGTTTATATTTATAGTTTTTAATTATATTTTAATCATTTTTTTAACTGATAAGGGTGACGATAAAAAATTTTGACCCATATTATGTTACAAAACATTATAAACGGCTATTGTGGCACTTTTATGGAATATATTTACTATTATAAGAAACTGCCATAAATAAATTTACTTTTAGATTGTATGTTTACCCCAGAGCATACACACGTTTGTTACATTCGTTTCTGCGAGTAGTCTTTGATTTTATTTGAATATATAATGCAAACTATTGTATTTTAATAGTAATGAACCGGTAAAAAATTGTCGAAACCCCATAATTTTTCAGTTACCGAAACTGAAAATTATTATAAATTGTAACAAAATTTTACAAAACTGGAATGTAAATTTAAGAAACTGTATAACTGCGTAAAACTAGCATGTTTCGGAAGTATCAACCAGAAATGTCTAACAGTGTATATGTAAACATTTAAAAAAAGATATTAATCACTTTTAATTCAATCTTATCGATCCAAATCACGATTTATAATTACTTCCTTCAATTGTATTATAGTATCGTAAACTGTTTTTTTATAGGTTATGTGTAATTACTCCTCCTTTGGGCTATGGTGCAATTATTGAAACGTTGCTGTTGATTATACGTAATCATTATTACATATTACGATAACAATTAATTAACTTACAATTAATGGCGCCTGTAATATCGTGTTGTGTAAACTGACGTAATCGTTTCAATTCGAAAATGGTGCTTTTCCAAAAGAACGACGAATTTTTTACAACTTTAAGAGCGCTATTTCACACTTATGATTGAGTGTCGTCTTCGATTTGTTTTAAAACATTTTTCGATTCACTAATGATTTAATGATCGCATACATTATTTTGTTTACGACTGTGAATATATCGACTTCTTATTGGTCAATTAAAAAAAAATAACCTATAACTTTTAGACTCAATAATATTGACTTCATTAATAACACCAACGAATATAGACGCTTATAGAGGGACAGAGCCCCTGTTAAATGGTGGGACGAATTATGGTTCCCCAAAGAGTCACATTCGCAATGAGAGTGAGAAAGACACTCTTATGTGCAGTACATTTGTTGTCCTTCTGTTCCCCAGTCTCATCTTCCCTATACCTATATTCGTTGATAACACCAAAATAAATTCTGAAGAGGGCCGTCAACATGACCGAAACGCAAACATTATTATTTCTTTGATTTGTTTATTGTATCGTCGCGAATAAAGGGCGGAAAGTCCGTAATTTCCGTCGAGCGATAAATGTTCAACGTGCCTCTCGTTGCACGCGCATTACAGGTGCTTATCCGTCTTCTCTCGCAATAAAAGCAAACGAAAATCTCTTATTTGAAAGGATGAAAAGTGTAATCCCATTTGAATGTTTGGATTGTCACCGTTAATGACCTCGAGATGACTCGGACGTCAAGGTGTAAACAAATAATAAAAATTAAAGTTGCAAGAATAAACGATAAAATAATAAACAACAATAACAATAACAGCGCAAAATGCTCGTTCAACTTATATAGCGATCGTCCGGTTTGGCATATAACCGATTACAACCCGTTTTCGAAGGTCCGAGTGACCCCCAATGGGACGACCTTGAAAATTTCGGCGCACGCTTCCCCATGAGAAACTCGGTCGAAGGTCGGTCGACGAACGGTTTTGTGTACAATGAGCAAATTGAGAGATTCGATCCTTGGAAAAAGCGTGGCCCGGCTGTCTGAACACCGTGGAAAATCGACACGATCTATATAATGTACTTGTGTGAGTGTGCTTGTATTCGTGCTTGTATCGAGCAGGGTGCGCCTATATATGTACACCGTTATAGGCCGAAAACATCCGTTCGTCGTGGAAGCAGATGCAAATTCAGCATGTGCGGGGGGGCGCGCGAGAAAAGTGGAATAACGGGTTGCGGCCGTCGTCTATATATTGTAGGAATATGGGTTATGTGGCCAAAAGAGCACAAATTTGTATACATGGGAAAGAGGCTCTGAATGAGAGGTCTCTCGGCTTTTCTCTGCCTTTTTCCTCCTGGCACATGCATAATAAAGGTGCAGAAAAGCGAACGACGAGGTATAAGACATGGCAGCAGACGACTCTCTTTCTCTGCCGGCTTGATGACTAAATTCACCACGACCATCGAGAACGAAAGGATAATATTGCAGATTTCTCACATTATCTGCTTTGAATTCGAATGTATATCCGCTTTTGGCCAGTGCATAGCCCCCGTGGCCATCTGGCCCATGGTCAATTGTCTAAAAAGAGAAATGAAAATACTGTTGTTTTGAAAAAAAAAAAAAAAATTATTGCAAATATTAAGTAAATACTTTGAGTTATTTGTAATTAATCATTTCCAAAACGACTTCAGAATAGTACATATGCGTGCTGCGAACGAAAATTGTCATTAACCCAATTTCAGCAGAACACAAGGAGGCTAACAGGACGTCAACAGGACGTCAACAGTCAAGGCGACGAAAGCAGGTATATATTGTCTGATATTTTCGACCGTAAAATTGCTTTCATAACGATGCAAATCAATGGCATTGCAGACCTATAATAATCCATTCATCCGTACCTGTGAACATACCAAGTAACGAGGCATTGATTTATGGACCCATCCAAACAATGAATATGAATCTCAGAAGATACACCACAGTTATTGCCTGAAAATATTGTCACTTTAAATTCTCTTAGGATCGCTTTCACGAGAGTTCAACAAAACTTCGTTGTCTAATAGCAGAACTTAATGTTACTAATTGCCCTCGTCTAGACGATATGTACGTTAAATTTCGTAAGAAACAAAATCCCCTCGCTTCCTCTATATATTTAGAAGAATGAAGTTATCTTCGGTAGGTATAAGGTACGCAGTGGGTATTTGATCATAGTTATATTTTACATAATAAAAAAAATGATGTAAAATGTAAATGTTTACTAAGTTGTAATACGGTTATACTCTTTAGAAAACAATACTGCATTACGAATAACATGTGTTATCAACGTTCTCCTCCATCAATGCACATCGCAATGAGACTAATGGTCCGTCTTGACGAGATTCGGGAACGGACGTCAAACTTTGAAGATTGATTTTTCATATTTATACTCAATGAATTATTTTCATTTTGCTTCATTTCCTAGGGGTGGAATCGATTTCTGTAAACAGACATGTGCTTAAAAAATCCAGGAAGACGTCGCAAAGTTTTCTCGACTTTTCATCCCCACTGCCTCGTTTTTTCTTTAGCCTCCGAGCACGCTCCGGGGCCCTTAAACTCTTCCATCACTTCTTTCTGTCCTTCCCTGTTGTATATTACCATAAGCCTCTATCTATAACTATATAACCATCTCTCTTTCCTGTATGCTTTCCTTCTCATATGTACATATCTACACCTTTCCCTAATAGCACCGAATCTTATGACAAGGTTAAGTAATATTTTTGTCAATCTTATAGCAACATTACTTAACTTTGCCATAAGCTTTGGTGTTGTTAGGCTTTTAAGACCATTAAGTCGACATATTAAATTCACCCCCAAGCAGAAATTATTTACGGCCCCGGGTTTTAACTTAGATTCACTTTTAACATAGAGGCCAGAAAAAATTTGACAGAAAGGTATCATTGTCTATTATGCCTGTACCGTTTTTGCCTTTTCCGATCATAAGTTATACAAATGTCAATGGTTTTCATATTTTCATTTTTATATGTGTGAAACCAGCAGATCACTTCCGAGCAGGTAAATTTTTTATGATAGTTCTAGTAGCTTGCAGATGAGTTCAAGAGTTCCTGATACATATTAGCGGTAGTTCCAGCGAATTTGATTTCAAAAAAGCAATAAAAAAATTGATCTGCCAAATAAGTCGAAATTAGCAGATAATTTATGAAAAAAAATATTTTTAATAAATATTACTAAAATGGCTTAGATTTGAAGCTCTCTTAATAGTTCTCATGCTAAGATTCACATTCAAAGAGTTCCAGCCTCCCCCCCCCCCAATCTGTTTAAAAACAATAACAACATAAAATTATAAAAATTATGACTTGCTGACACAAATGCGAAAGTACTCGAATGTGTTCTTTTATGTATCTTAATATCCAATTTTACATTCTTCGGACTCAATTATAAATAGATCTCACGTTTATCAATTTTTATTGTTGTTAACAATGCTAACAATTGAATAACCATGCTCTGCTGACTAAATTGCATGAGTCCTAAAATACAGTTCTGAATACCTCGAGCTCAATTCCGAATAGTTCCAAACGTTAATCAATTTTTAAACAATTTTTATTGTTAATTACACCAATAAACATTGTCGATAACAACAATAAAAATTGTTTAAAAGTTGATAAAAGTTTTTTTTTCATTTTATGCTATTGTTATTGTTTTTAAATAGATTGGGGGGCTAGAACTTTTTTTTTTAATCAAATTCGATAGAACTATCGCTAAAAAGTATCAGGACCTTCAGAACTCATCTGCAAGCTACGAGAACTGATGCAATAAAAAATTGATCTGCTGACTTCCCAACAAACGAGAAAGTATTGAAAAAAAAATTTTCAAACCGGAATCTGTACATTTTAGAATTGCAATCAATTTTTGTAATTCTATATAATTCGTTTCAATTCCGTTAATACGGTAAAATTCGGCATTTGAGAATAGAAGAGACTTCCATTTAATTCTAATCAATTCGAAAATGAAATTGACTCATTTAATTATAATTATTAATTCGACGCAATACGGCCGAACGAATTTGTAAAAAGCAGAAACAATTCTTTTCAATGCTTTGTTAAAATATCGACGCGTTTCAAATCGTTCATGTACGCCTGATTAAATTTCGCGAAAGCAGTAACAATTCTTTTCAATCCTTTGCCTAAAATTTCGACGCTTTTCAGTTTGATCCAATATACACGCCACCAAAATTGTGACGCGTTGTCAATTCAATCTAATACGTCCGATTAAATTTCGACAAAGGAACGAAAATTCAATATTACATTTCGAGTATTTTAATTCGATCCAATGTTTCCGAACGAATTTTTCTGAAGTAATAATGAATTTAATACAAGAAGGAATGAATCTGAATTCAATTCTTCGTCCTCTATTGGATGCGAAAATATTCCACAGAATTATACATAAGATAAAACATTTAATTCAAAATTTCAAGCGAATGCGCAAGTACGATTTTTATTTTAAAATAAAATATAATTGTCGGTTGTTTAGTGGTATAAATGTTTATATAGTTATGTGGCATTGAAGGTAGTTTGATCGAGTACACTAATTTTTTTTTTTTTCGATCATAGAATATATAGTATCTTACTAAATATTACACAGAATTGAAACGTATTCAATCCGAAAGTGGACAGATTCCGGATTCATTACTTTTCCGTTTGTTGGGTTCATACCTATATTTTGCCTTTTTTGACCACAAGTTACGAAGTCAGTGGTTAACGACGTGATCTACGCTTAATCTCCTTACTGAAATCATGCTTGAAAATAGCTTTGGAATAAGGAAATTTGGAAAAGCAGGATTGGAGACCGGCGAAGAAATGAATGCAATTACGGGGGCACACCAGATGACAAATTTATGAGTTGAACAAACTGGTCAGTAATGGGTTATATTTTATAAAGTCAAGAATTTAGACAATGAATTTTTGAGAAATCTCCATTTATTAACAGATTATATATATAGTAACAGTCTCATTAGTATTATTATTATTATTATTAGAATTTCCCAGCATTGGCATTTTTGTACATATTCCATACATACATAGTCGCACATTACATAAAAAATAACTATAGCTACAACTTTCCTACACTGAGAAAAATGTGAAATACTTTTAATACCAATCGTAGTGGTAAGTAGAATTCCGTATACAATATCACAACAATATGTATCACCAAGTACATTTAGAAATAAACAATATCACACTGTCTCTGTATTTAAAACTATATAGAAAGAATTGATGTAAGAGTACACCGTACAATACATAAATAAACGCATTTAATACCACAATGGATTTAATACTGCAATTGTTATTACCACTACTACAGGTATCTTATACCATGATTTAAATATTTAACCACGAATGTTATTAAATACGGTTTTTTTGACCAATCTTTTTTCTCAGTGCAGTAGCAATTTATTTACAGGTCTTCCTAAACAGGTTTATTGACTATTTCTCGAATTTATAAATTTGTTTCGATTCGATCAATCGATTATCACTGAATTTGTCCAATATTACACTAACTTGCCATCTTAAGATTTGGCACTCCATACTTTATATCGATAAAGTTAAGTTTGTAGAGCCAATACTTCGTTACCTTAAGAATTTGGCAATTTGCTTAAAATTGACGAATAATGAAAAATTTGGTATAAAAAACTATCTACATGAGCCAAACTTAAATTCTAATGCGATCTCGCGCATCTGGATTAATTACTGCTGAATTACAGGTATCAAGCACTTTAGCCTGGCAGTTTCGGTTTTCAAATTGAAATTTTCATACTTTAATCGTATGTTTTCCCGCTCGAGGAATGCTGCTCTAATGGCGATTTCGTCTTCCTTCGCCCGTCTCGCATCCCTCGATCTTTTGGCTGCCTCGTTATTTTTTCGCCTTCTCTCCCAGTAAGCACCATCCCTCTCATCCACGGTGCTGGATGGCACTGTGACCGGGCTTTTTGTTCTGCGCATTTTAGCGTTTGTACCCTCGCTTGATTTTTTTACGCACTCCAGCGTTCTTTTCCGGAATTCATTGAAAGATTCGTTATCAGCATTGAATATCAAATTTGCCTGTACTCCTGTGAACAGTGGATCTGCAGGGTATGCTTTGAAAGGCCTCGGCAGTTTTTTACCACTGTCATGATGAACAACACTCGCCGATACGAATTCATTTTGAACGGCGTTGATTGTGGGAAACGGAACTTGAGGAACCACTGAAGACTGAGCCAATACACTAACCGGCGGCATCCCGTGATACTGCCTGGACATTTGTGGCACCCTCGGGAACAACGGCATACGATCCAGATTCGTATGTTCGAAAATTGGTTCGTTCTTCAACTTTTTGGGAGACTCAGACTCTGATGGTGGCGTCACCATATGCGCGCGTATATCCGTCGGGCTTTTCCGGTTTATCTCCTGGCTCAGGCCAATACCCGAGAATTGATGTTGGGTAAATACTTGGATTTGCGGGTGATATGGATGTCCGTAGTCATCATTGTCACTGTACGACAATGATACCGAAGTCGCCAACGACTCGGTCGAATCTCTTTTTCTTCTACAATCCGATGAGTCCCATTTTTTTTTTGATAGGTCCAGTATTTGCGGGGTCATTTGTTCTGTGTCGACGTTCATTAGCAATGATCCCATTGATTGTTTCATTTGTACTTCGTAATTCTGCATCTTTAAGGCGTGCGGATTTCAGAAATTCCTACAAGCAAAAGAAAGCATATATGTTAATTTTACGTACTATTTTGGTAAATTGAGAAAGTTCGAAACATCCGTCGATTTCAAGTTTAGAAAAATTTAACGGAACTTGAGATTATTGGGCATATTGACTCTGTATGTAATATGATATTATTTTTAGATTTGCACGGATTAAAAAAAAAATCAAAACCTCGAATTTAAATTTGTCACAACGAACCCATTTGAATCCATCTCCAATCCTTTTTCGTTTACTGGGTTAGATTAGAGGGGGACCTGATTGATTCGGTCATTTTAAGTCATAGAATAATTTAATGTATAGAAAGTAGACATTAAAAACAATACTTTAATTAGACGTTTCGGCCATGATGTTAGCCATCTTCAAAAATTTGTATATAAAAAATATAAAAAATATAATAACATTCTTAAACTAATTGAAAATATATAAATTCCTTTAACAAGCCATAAAAATCTGTCAGTATCGAAAATCAAGCTAATAAAAAAAATCTCACATTTCGTGATAGGAATAGAAACTGATTGCGCAAGGTGAAGAAATAAAGTACTAAATATACTGGGCGAGAGAAGGTACTAACCGATTCGCAAGTCGAATAACACAAGTCACTCAAAACACAAACACTTCTTATTAACACAACTGTTCAGGTAAACTCTTATTCATAGAGGACACTATCTTGACGCGGCAATCACTTTACTGTATATGTTCCCTCTTTCGACCGGCAATAGGTTCGCACCAGTGTCCGATGATAGTTTGAATGTGGAAGGGGATGGCTGGAAGCTTTTAAACCTTGGTACAACCCTTGAAAGACCACGTTGGTAGGAATGTGGAAAACTGACCAATTACAGCGGCCGAAGGGGCGGACACATTCTCCCAACGTGGCTATTCTATTTGTGTATATATGTATATTTATAGAAATTAAAATAGACAAGAAATTAAACTGATAAATCGATATAACCATCAAGAGACATTAAAAAGTACTTAAGTACTCAACAAAGCCAAATGACGGGCGCGAAGTTCTATTACCTTAGGGGAAAAAACTATGTTTAATATCTACACATGAAAAAAATGATTTGTTGCTTTTAACTACTTGAAAAGTGGTTGAAACCTTACTGATTAGTCCAACGAATGCTAGATAAGAACGAATCAGAGTTTGTTATCGCAATACCGACCGTCCGAAATACTAAACATCAGCCGCGCGATATTGTTCAAAGAAATTAATGATTTGTAATAATTATTGAGTGTGCATTCTCTTGTTTATATTAGTTAGAAGATTATAACCTCAAATCTTTGCTTGATCTGCAATTGCGAGTCGCCGAAGGCGACGAGTGCTCTTGCGCTTGCTCGAGTGGGGTGTCGTTGCGCACTAGTTGCTTACGATATTTTATGATATTTATGCAATTTTATGCACTAATTTTAAAGTTTGGTTACTTTGCGCACAACACGTTACTTCGCGCATACCCATCCCGTAAAATTAACTTCTCGGCTTTAAAATTAGTGCGCGAATTGACACTTTGCGCACAGAATTGCATAAAATGATTTTACAGCAAAATTAACGTTAATTTATTATATTACTTACAATATTTAATGTACATTCTTTAATCATAAATATTTTATTTCTACTGACATTTTCATTAATATTAATTAATATTAATAATTAGTATTAATATTAATATACTAATTAATATATTAATGAAATGAATTCATTTTGCTGTAAAATCATTTTTTGAAAAACTTTTATTACCAATCGTAGTGGTAACTAGAATTGCGTATATAAAAAACACAACAATATGTATTGCCAAGTAGTACATGTAAGCATAAACAATACCGTATACTGCCTGTATTTTAAACTACTTCTGATTTGTAAGAAGAATTTGTATTATTTACCACTCATTTTAAATTTTGTTGTCGAAAACCTTTTGATTCTTACTATGTGTTCTGTTTTTGTTTTCGTAAGAAGAACATGAAAACAATAGAAATAACGATAGAATTTATGTTTTTATTGATAAATGATAATGATTTATTTTATTTATAATGAATTGGTAGGTGCGACGTACAATATGTATACACCCTAATAGCAAAATTGAAGTATGCAGGAAATATGCTAAAATGACGGTAGTATGCACCACATATGATGTTATTTCGGCATGTTTCTGCATGTTTTACTATCTGTACATATGCGTAATATTAGTCTTATACAGGATAATATAGTGAAATCCCCATTTTGCCACCTGCAAGTTCTCCAGATTCTCAGATTTTATTTCTGTATACAAAAAAAAATAATAATAAAAAAATACACCTTTTACTACCTTTTAGGAAAAATAGTATATTATGCAACAAGTGCGCAAAGACAACTTTACCGCACGAGCGTCAAATGCGCCTTCGGCGATTCGTGGTCTTGCGTTTGCTCGAGTGGGGTAACGTTGCGCACCAGTTGCTTACGATATTTTATGCAATTCTGTTGTATTTGTGCGGAAAGTGTCACTTCGCGCACTAATTTTAAAGTTTGGTTAGTTTGCACACGACAATTGCTATTACCACTACTACAGGTATTTCATATTATTATGATTGAATTAAATACCAATCCGTATAGTGGTAAAAAATGCGACATCTAGTTATTGACGCCTATTTAGCCACAACGAGTGGTACTAAATACGGTTTTTATGGTATTTTATAGTCCAATCTTTTTTCTCAGTGATACAGTTCCTTCGAACAAAACTTATTAGATGTGAATATTTAACTGCATATTATTACTGAATCAACCAAGATACTTTATCCGAAATGAACTCTACTCAAATACAGTTTCTATACGTGCAAAACTCAATATTTGTATCGGTCATGAATATTTAATGTGTATTAATATTTAGCTTTAAGAATTCAAATATATTGAATCTCATATTCGTATTAATCAATTAATCCATTTTTATCGTGCAATTAGGTCTCTGAGCGTATGTAATTGAAGTGCATACATATATGTATATAAAGTTTTAATCGATGTATAATACAAAGTAATTATGTTCATTGTTTATCTATTAACAGTGACATACCGTTACGAAACTTTGGGAGAATTTCATAATGAGTAAGAATAATTAATTGTGGTTTCGATTGTAGAGTTTACATGCATTTTATAGCTATTATATTGTTATACGAACACGATCAATCTTGCGAGCGAAGCGAGCTACGCGCAAGCGCGCCAGGGGCCTCTACTTTTATATTGTATTCATTTTTAATCGAGCGTAATTGACTAGTCGTTAGTTTTATCGGTCATAACCTTTACAAAACTATTTTCAATTTCTATAATAGGGCGTTGTATTACGGATTTCAAGAACTTACTTCAGAGAAAACTGACATTATATAACACTATAAATTTTACATTAAATTGCATAACGATTTGTAAGTTGATGAAAACAATTGTAATGCAGAATGAAATGTACCGTCTATCTCTTAATCTCATATCTCATAATCGAAACATCCATAATCGAAGCATTTATCGAAGAGCTGAATTTCAAGACGGGTTTCGGAAGAAACGTCTCGAAATTAAAAAAATGACGGCTTTTCGGCACGAGGGCCCTTTTTCTCCTTGAAGACGTAATCCCCGAACAGTTTTTACAGCTCGAAAAGCACGGGCAGAAAAAAAGAGCCGCCAACGACTTTCTGGGAGATCGCTTTTTTAAAGTTTGCTTTTACAGGATCTTCCAAGTGTCCCCAAGACACCGTGGCGCAATAATTGCATCCGGATTTTCTATTATACGGAATACGTCATGGGAATCCCTCAGGGGTTGGAAACAAACAAAAAACCATTCGAATTAAGAAATTTTTTTTTCAGTAGAGACACAGTCGTATACGCTACTACATTATGGAGTGTACGAATTATGCAACTGTGAAAATGTTGGCCGCGAAATTTTGTAGCATTTCAATATACAGGGTGTCTCATTTTAATCGCCACACCTGAATTTTGCGGAATCTAATCCGGATAGAGAAAAATGATGTAGACAAAAGTTGAAGGGGATAGATCCAATGGTATACCAAGGAGCTTGATCTTGAACCCGATTTTCAAGGTTATTTCAAGGTCAAGGTGATTTTTTTAAATGTATGTGAATACCTACTTTTTACCTCGGATTTGAAGAGAGCGGAAAATTTTACGTTCAAAATGATATTTTCAACAAGCTTTACTCACCAAAATACAAAAAATAGGATAGCTAACTCGTGCGTAAAAGTACACTTTACACCCTTGTTAGGTAATGTACTATTTTCTGTTGTTGCTGAAGTTTGATTGTAAAGTCTCTGTTTTTATTCGATTTTGTGTCCTCTCTGCATAGGAACTGTAAAACAAAGGGAATTATGCTCTTGATCATTTTGGAAGAGTGAAATTAAACGTATATTTTTATGATTTTCGCATTGATAACTCCAACGTTTTCTAACTTTAGCATATAATAATTGCATTATTATTAAAAATGCAAAAATCTGCTGATATGTGTCATTTAACTTCGTTCTCGACACATTTATAATTTTTCTTTATTATTTAACAGCAATTTCAGTAACGATACAGTGCAGTCATAGACTTTTGGGACCATTAAGCTTTTCACATTGACGCAACTCCTCCTATCAATTTGATGAATGATGCCCACAATCTTATCGCACTGTCACGTCCTGTCATAAATTCTTAAAGTAAACCCCCCGTCAATACAGATGGAGAGATGTCAAAATATGGAAAATCTTGACGGTGAAGAGCGAAAACGAGACAACAGGTAAAATTGTGCCCTTTTAACCCGTTAACGCCCAGAATTCCACAAAACGTTCCATTATATCATCATATATTAAAAAAAAGTTACGTTTCTCTGACATTTTAATATGGAAACGTTGATCAATTTGGTTGAAATCGCGGATCGGTTGTAATAATAACTTTAAAATCAACAGAATAATTATAAAAAGTACTCTTTCTGGATCCCTTGTTTGGGTAAAATCATTCAAATCTGTATGCTAATGATTAAAATGGAACAAATATTGATGAAGAATTTTCATTGCTAGATTCTGATGCATCGTGTACAAAAACTTTCAGAATCGATTCTTTATATATTTCCATATTTGAATTTTATACCAATTTTTGCCTCGAAGTCAGTTTTCATAATTTAATTTTGGATTAATGTTAATCCGTCAATTTTATCCGCCTTATAGACTTCGTCATTAATAAAATGTATCTACGCGACGCGTTTCGAGCTTATTGCTCATTTTCAAGCGTGTGTCATTTTCAGCTGTTTGGTCTCTGTATTTATACTGATTTGGTTTGTTTATGTTTACTATCGTTTCGTATAATATGTTTGATTTAAATTCGAGTTGGTCGTTTAATATTATATTTTTATTATTTTTATATGCCTTGTATATTTCGTATTCTTCTAATGTATTTAAATGTATATTTTTATTGCAAATGTGTAA
>JAPYZR010001913.1:0-19057 GCA_030522945.1 Trichopria nigra
GCATTTTTTTATGTATAAAACTCACTACGCTTTATCACACTACCTGTATTATCTTTATGTAAAGGATCTTTTGATCCGTTTATTTGAAATAAAATAAAAAAAAAAAAAATATTAAATAATAACAATGGCAAAAATGTCTGTTTTTTTTTTACATTAAATTCGACCCTGATGAAGTTTCTAGGATATATAAAACTCCTTTTAAATCATGCTTTCAGAATCTAGAGATGATGACCGAAGCTATTGTTGATAAAACTTGTGATATATATACTTATTGTTGTTATTTTTTTATCAATATATAGCAGAAAAACGTCAGTTTCATCCTAAAGTCAATATTTCTTTTTTCTCATAAAGTATATGCATTAAGAAAAAATAATAATAGAGCTTTTTTGTCTAAAATTTTACACAGAATACAGTACAAATTTTTTTAAATTAGAAACATTGTATTTTATTCTAAAGTTCGCCATATTACAGCCGCCATCTTCAATTTCTGAATTTTTACTTCAGATTTTATATTGACCACCCCAAAAAACATAAGAATATGATAAGATTAGCTTAATCTTATTTCCAGTTCAATTGCACCCCTGAAAGGTTTAAGACAATAAATTACATGAATTCGCATATCAAAGATTAATCATAATATGACTACAATATTATTTCTAGGTCCGATAAAGCCAATGAATTCGACATCGCAACTTGCAATATTCGATGTACCTAATCAGGTCAACAATTATATTTGTAGTCAATTTAATGTGATTGCGCACTGCATTAAGTTTGTAATTCCAGGAAGGATATACTTTGGAATTATGCTAATTGAGAGTCAATTTGGTCAATATTCAATTTTAAAAACGAATAGTGTAAGTATCTAAAACAAACAATCAATTGAAATAAAAGGGGTCTCGGGAGACCTTTCATGGTCTTCCATTTCATCGTCTGGAGACCCCATAATTATTATGTCTCAGACGATAAAACGAAAGATGTGTTCATACTCCAAAATAAACAAATCTATTATTTTGCATTTACACTTTAAAATGTTGACATACATCAGAAGTCTACTTCATAAATAATATTCTATATATTAGATGTTCTCCTTGCAGATCATTAAGACGGACATCGCCAACTCACCCAGGTTTCAAACCATTATTTTCATAATAATTCATATTATCCGATTACAAACATGCTTCAAAATAGCAGCGAGTAAAAGTTTAAAGTATTTAAAGTATTGTAAAATTGAAAAAGTAGATTCTCTCGTTAAACTCCTTAATTAAATAGAATATACCTGAAACATAGTACCTTCTTACTAGGCTTCTATACAAGTATAACATTTTTATTTGACATACAACCACTAGAGTAACTTCATAATTTCAATCGTATCTAAAAAAATGTAATATTCTAGTTCAATGAAAATTTCATATCAATGGTAGATAGATTTTCTATAAATCCTGCACGTCATATTGAGTCTAAATCTGTAATCACAATACACGCTTGTAGACACGAGGACTCCAAAAATTCAACATAAAAGCGATTGTTACGAAATAAAATGTCATGATTTATTACACTCTAGTTTTTCATCGCGAGTAATTGTTTTTAAAAAGTTGACTTCAGTTTTTCACGAGTGTCGTTAATTTTCTTCAAATGATACATCAAATCAAATATTACGTTAAACTATAAAATATTATATAGTTAAATTTATACTGTAGAATATTATTTTATTCTTCAAATTAAACTAAAACTGAAAGGAAAGAACGACATCATGACACGAGTGCATCAGAAGCAATGAGGCGAAACAGTGTCGTTACAAAATCAACGATTTAGCGAATTCAGCTTATTATTTATAGGAAAGACTGTGGATCGCCGTGAAAAATAACATAGAACAACAATAAAATGACAATAATAATCTCTACAACTAAACGCGACATCACCGATCAACCACAGACTTCAAAATATGTATTCGAATAATCAATTGAAGCAATCGATAAAAATAATATGTAGATGTTTTCAGGAAATTCAATGCATAATATAATCACACTTTTGTAAATATTTTTCGAAAGTATTATTTAATGAATTACATTTATTTTTCTTTCGTATTTAACAATGCTAGAATCTGACGTTCAGAATACAAGATCAATCACTCACTTGGAATGTGTATGTACTCTGTTTACAGTTTGTATTCTTTATGCTGTATCTTGATATCGCTATTCGTTATTTCGTTTATTTGAACCGTCAATTATAATCAAATAAAAATGATCGACATTAATAAAAATACGCTTACTTAATAGTTTTTAAAGTGTCTATTTAGAGAGTGACTTGTCGATGCTGAAGACTTATGGACGGCAGCGTTCCAGGAAACGTGGGTAAAGACAGACTTCTCTGATGTGGTATCGGTTCAATAGCCAGCAAATAAATCTCTCCAAACCGAGACCGTATCCGCCATGAGGGCATGTTCCGTATTTGCGCTATAAAAAATAATTTTTATTAAATTTTAGGAATAACATAGACAAACAGTTAAATAAAATAGTCAGAGCCTTAATTTAACGAGAAACACATGATTTTTTTAAACTAATATAATCATTCTTTAAATAATTGACATTTATTCGAAAGATGCAAAAGAAATGGAAAAATAGTCAACGAGTAAATTATTGAAATAAATGTCCAGCTGTCATTTTTGTAATTGTATTTCTTTACCTGATCGGTGTACCAGTAGTAAGGAGCTGGATCGATATTTTCACGTTTATAACCCTCCATCAGAGCATCATGATCCCAGATACGCATTGAGCCTCCAACGATTTCTCCGACATTTGGGAGCAGAACGTCCACTGATTCGGTAAGTTTATCATTTTCAGGGCATCGTTGCATGTAAAACGACTTAATCGCAGTTGGGAAACGACAGAGCATAATAGGCTCATTTATTTTGTCTGTCATCTTTCTCTCCGGCATTTCAGGTATGTCCTAAAACGAACAATTTTGAAATTAGAAAATATATCATTTAGAGACTTTGAAGGAAAGATATGCAAAATAATATCTTTCAATATAATTCAAAATATATAGCACATCAAAATCTCTTCTTACTTCGCCAAATTCATAGAAACTGCCATCTTCCTTAGTTATGTTGTTCTCTTTCAAGTACTCGATAGCGTCACTGTAGTTCATTCTTCTAAAAGGCTTTTTCGGAACTTTAAAATCTGGATTTAATTCCTTCACCAATGGTCCTAGAGGGGATTTTAGAACTCTGTCCACAACATCACAAATTAAATCTTCTAAACGATCTAGTAAATCGTCAAATGTTATGAACGGACATTCTGCTTCGATGTGAGTATATCTAGATCAAAAACATATTATCGTCATCAATTTTAGTCAGAAATTTTACACATAATTTAAATTATTAAATTACAATAAATATTAAAATCTTGTTTTTTATTTTATTATTTTTTGTATATTAAGAAGTATTTAATACTACTTGTGTACATTTGTTACTTACTCGGCAAGATGACGTCGAGTTCTAGACTGTTCTGCTCGATAGGATTGAGCGATGCAGTAGACATCTCCCATTGCTGGTATACACGTTTCAAGATACAATTGAGAACTTTGAGTTAAAAACGCTTCTTCTCTAAAAATAAAGATAATGTTTATGTACGCAAACAAACATTTTTATCAAGTAATAGCATATGTTTAAAAGCATCAAGTTTTTAATGAATTTATTATAAATATTTCGAAGAATTTTTTCAAAAGTTTCGATTACGTAACTTGTAGGACCAATTACGTACCCAAAATAGTCCAACTTGAAAAGAGTAGAACCACCTTCGACTTGAGTTTGTACAAGAGTCGGGGGAGTAACTTCATAGTACCCCCTATCCTTGTAATGATCTCTAAATGCTTGAGTTAAGACGGACCTCATCATCAAAATACGAGAAGTCTAAAAAGATTGTAACATCAAACGAATCGTACAATATTATATACATTAATGACCAATTAAATCAATTTATAAACGAACAAGTTATTACATTTTCACCACGAATCATGATATGTCTATTGTCGAGCTGCACATCTGGTTGAGCTTCTTCATTGAGGATCGAGTCAGCACCACCAGGTGGTGCAGCTCCAATTAGTTTCCAGTAATCAACGAGCAGTTCATGTCCACCAGGTGCCTAAATGTTTTAAATTAATATTAGATCATAATTTTAAGAAAGTTCAAAAGTATGAAGTTACAATATTTAAATTTACCGTTTTTCCTTCTGGAACAATTTGCAAGGTACCGAACAGTTCGACAGAAGCTTCAGTGGAAAGCGTAAGTGCGTGGTAAGTCTGACAAAGTTTATCATTGAGTATGCATTGTAGAAAACCAGTTCCATCTCTCAATGTTATAAACATAAGACCCTTTCCTATAAAAATTACATCGATAAATTTGCAGCGTAACTTGATATATTTTGTCTAACATTTTATCTATTGAGAAAAATATAATTTTCATGAATTTTGAAATAAATGTACAAAATTCAATGTCTTCATTTTTATTCATTGCAGATTTAAGATATCTTTAATTTTTCACAAATTGTTATAACTTTTCATAACACAAAAATTAATTGAAAAAATTATATGACATTAACGATTAATTTAATTTTTTAAATTAAACAATTACCTTGTCTGCGCAATCGGTGAACCCAACCACACAATTTAACTCGCTGACCTCGATGTTCACCAGTTTGGAGTATCTTAATTCTCTGTGCCATTGGTAGACTCTTATCTTCCTCAATAATAACAGCTTTAGCTTCTTCCAAGTTCTTTATTCGTTTTTCTTCATCTTCTTGCAACTTATTTGCTTTACCCTCGTTTTTGTACTGTTCTCTTGCCCAAATCTTGACTACTTTTTTTAATTGAGACTTTGCACTAAGCTCGTACTTTTTCCCTTCTTCCTTCGAGTCTTGGTAAATTGCAGGAAATGGCTCCTTTCCAGCAAACCTCATTGCTTGTAAAATAGTCTTGAAAGGTTTAGCTTCGGAGCCATCACCATTTTCATCACTACCTAATTTTTCCGATGTGTATATAGCATCTGAAAATAAATATTGCAAGCTATATTTAATCGTGAAATACAATAAGAAATGACTTTTAATTCTGTTATTACTATATCGATTGAAATAATTAAAAGAAAAATGTTTATTATAAATCTTTATAAAATGTTTAAAAATGCAAATACAATATAGTTTTAAAGCAACATACAAATAATATAGATTTTTCAATAAAATTGAAAATATAAACTGCAAACATTAAGAATCGAATAAAATATATAATTTATTAAAATTCAAAAAGAACGCAATATTACGAACATTTATCTATTGTACTTACCAAGTGCTAGCTTCGACATTTCACTTTCCGGCATGTTTTTTAGTTTTCTGCAACAACGTAGAGAAGATCATATAAATCATACATCAATTCAATTCTTATGCATATTTTACTTAGATTACGTCATTCGCGTCAATCTAATTTTTTACTAATTATAATTAGCGTTCAATATGGTGAGAATTTTTATAACTAAAAAATATTGTTATTTTTCAACTTAGTACGCATACGAATGAACATAATTGCAACAATTCATTCAGCAATTTCGTAAACTTGGTTTCTTTTATAAAAATTGTATTTTCTGCGCGGTATCGTCATCTTTTTAGGTTATATTACAAGAATCGAAATCTAATAGTTTCATTTCAAAACAATTTTTTTTCAATACAACTTTTTTGTATTTAAATGACTGAAAATATATTTAAAAACATATTTTCTTCGTCACATTAAAATATATATGAGTTTAATCAATGAATTACATTCGATTTAGCGTATCTGCAGATCAAATATATAAATTATTGCTGTATTCGCGGTATAGTTTCTGTATCTTCGTTACAAAAAAAAACGAAATTGAAGTACCAAGCAGTACCAATTGTACCTACAGAGATAAGGTGTAATCAGAGTAATAACCAAAATTCACATACACCGGCGTTATTAGCACGGAGAACCCGGTGAACGAATCAACAGCCTGCAACGTAACGCACTATTCTATATTCTGAGCAATTCTGATTCTGAGTTGGCTGATTCGGAGTGTATTGTTAACACATTCATATACATATATATATATATATATATGTACATATTGTACATGCATTCGCGGTAACACACTTGTGTTGGTTGGTCCCCACCCGCGCGCGGTGTCATGTTCTCTTCGGTCGGTGTTCTCTCTCGTGCCTTCACATTATCTCTATATTTTATTCGGTTTTTTTACACATTTGCCGCATTCTTGGCCATTCTACACTTAAATGCGGAGTGAATATCCGCAAAATGTATAAGCCAGTTTTGAAATTATATTATGACATTGCGAATATTTGGTAATCTATATAATCGCATTTCGTGATTTCATGAAGTAATGGCGGGACTCGAAGGTTATGAAAAGGTTTACCGAGGCCGACCATCGGAATCCTGGGAGCCTGGTGCGAATTTCCCGAGTAAATATCACGGACGAGAAGTTATTCGTCCATTGGATATTCCGGTCACCCATCATCTCGCCGAGGATAGCCCACCCCCTGGAGATGGTAAGATTCCTTTTGCACTTGTCGATACAATAAGAAACCACTCTTTAAAGTATATTTTTAGCAATTTCTTAAAATATCTTTTATTTTTCTGCTCTGTATTTGTCAATTAAATATTTTACTCTTTGATATCTAATAATTGTTTTTTATTATAATGCATGTCATATTAACTAACTCAGAAGATTAAGGACCAAAATAGGATGTCGAACGAATGTCAGGATTTCTAAGAATGAATTTAATTTAATAGATGCGACGTTTTGAATCAAAATCGTGAAAGAAAAAAGTATTAAACTAATATTTAGTGACGTTCATAAAGTTTAAATATTTAAAAATTTTATGTCAAAGTTGTTGATATATCTGATATATTCAAATCAGAAGTATGTGTGCTTTTGAAAAGTTTTTGAAAAAGTACAGAAACACAGTTCTATTAGCTGTAATATAATATGATAAATTGTGGTATTAAGAATGAATTTCAAATATTTCTATTTTTGTCTTTGCTTATTGACATTCTGGTCTCATAATTGCCCCATCGCATTTATAAGACTATAATTTTTATTATTTTATTAATTACAAATACTTCCTCTATGTATACATCTTTACAACAGATTTAAATAATTTTTTTAACAAATTATTAAAAGTATAGTTTTTATTACAAAAGCAATAAATGAAATACATCTTTTGTGCGTATGTGCTATTTAAACTTTAATTTTAATTTTCCTATAACTATATTAGTACATTTATTTAAAATGTGATGAAGGTTGAAACTATTGCAACTATAGTCTAAAAACTAAAAACACAAATATATGCATTATGACAAAAATTGGCCGATATGTCAATTTATGTCTCACCAATATACTTGCTTATCCAAAATATCAGGATATTGGTTGGCTGATTGAATTTATGAATTCCTTTTTTTAAACTAAACAAAAATAAATTGCTCTATTTCACCAAATTTTGACGTACAATGTATATGTATACGTATATTCATAAATAGTAACTTATTGTTATTGCACGCAAATTGATGTGTTTTATTTATACATGTAATCAATAATAACTAATTACAATTTTTAACCTCGAAAGACTAAATATACTGTTTATAATTGAGGTTGTTAATAAACCTAGTCGTTTTTTATAATAAGCAATCTAAAGTTGCTTTCAAAAATTATTACATTTTTCTTTAAACTTCCATTGTCTTCTTTCTTTCAGACCAAACCGTGAAGAAGTATGTGGGACTTGGATGTGGGTTAGCAAGTTTAATTACGGAAAATTTACTTATACATCCATTCATCGTTTTACGAAGACAATGCCAAGTGAACCCGACCTTAATGACGTACCATGTCGTTCCCCTAACACTATTACCTGTAATGGTACGACTACATCATACACAGGGTCTGAATACATTATGGAAAGGTATTGGTTCAGTGTTATTAGTACGCGGATTAACACTTGCCATTGAAGATTTGGTATCAAAGATAACACCTTGGCCCAAGTACGTCTAAATATTTTGTATATTTCAATCAATAATTCTCATATTATGATAATTTCCAATAAAATTTCTTTTCATTTTTACAGGGAAATAACGTGTAACAGTACTCTAAAAGCTTTTGGCCAACACATTATCTTAAAATGCATTTCTATAGGAATAGTTACGCCTTTCTATTCTGCATCTCTCATCGAAACAGTTCAATCGGAGATTGCATCTGACCGACCAGGTATTTTGGATGTTTTCCGTGATGGAGCTATCAGACTACTTGAAGTTGGTAACAAGGGTCGACTCTTACCTATTTACGCACTATTGCCACCTACGATTACATATGGTGTTGTGAAATATTTATTTGCCTTGATAGTAAGAGGTGTTACAAGTCGAATGATGCACGTTAGGCACAAATACTCACAAGAATCTAGAGTACGTTTTAAAGTATAGAATATTTTAATATCAACATTTAAACAAATTTAAATACTCCTTAAGAGTATTAGTAATTATATTTTACTTTAATTTATTAGGGAGCTTACAGTAGAGATTTACTATCAGAAGCCGTAGTCCAGGATATTGAAATACAATCCATTCTGATTTCAATGTGCGCTGCCGATATTGTGTTCTACCCTTTTGAGACAGTTATTCACCGTCTTCATCTCCAAGGCACTCGTACAATAATAGACAACTTGGATACTGGTCGCAGTGTCACGCCATTATTAACCGGCTACAGTGGTGCCATAGATTGCTACCGCATGATCATTTCAACAGAAGGCCCTCTGGGCCTTTACAAGGGCTTTGGGGCACTTGTCCTGCAATTTGCTGTGCACGTATTGGTTCTAAAAGCTACAAAGTGGATTTTGACAGAAGTTGGAAGTATGTTAAAACCCAGACCCAAGACGATTAAACCAAAGAACTATTATAATGAAATATAAAAGATCAATTGAGTGTGCAAGTGATCTCAGATCTCAAGATTATGCGAAACGTTTCAATTCTCAACTCATAATCCAGTGGAGTGCAAATTATTTACGTCTGCTGGCGGAAAGTGCCCCATCTGTAAAATCTTATTCATTTGAAAGTCTTTTTACCCCTTATTATAATTATTAGACTCGTGAACATTTTACATAGGAAGTCATGTATATATATACATATACCCAACCATGTAAAAACACTAGTCAGATATCCCAATGTAAATACCATTCCGTCGATGTAATTATTATAACCAGTGATTGAAGGGAAAAATTTGTACAGAATACAAATAAAAGAAAAGCTAAATAGCATGTGACGCACGTACGTACGATTGAAGGCACGATTATGCGGTTTTGTATCGATTTATTACAAATATAAGTTCATACAATGTAAATTAGCTATTATAGTTTCAAACACTCGAGCAGCATTCCTCTCTCAATGTTGAAACTCAACGATCAGAGGATAGATGCTGTCGTTATTACATGTAGTTCTTTTGTTACACTTTTTTGATTACACGGAAAAGATAAGACCGAAATCGATAAATGCGAAAACTGCTATGACGAGTACGGTAGTTTTCGCTGAGCTCTTCGATCAGTGTACTTGTCTCTTTGCTAAAAATTATAAAGGATTCAAGTAAATCGTTTTGAAGCCGACTATTCCCTTTTTTCTACTGTAGAGGGACGTTAATAAGAATTTGTTTCAAAGGCCCAAAAATCGCGAAAGTTTTTTAAAATAAAATAATATATAATTTATTCAATTGAAATTTAATAGTTGATTAAATAAAGTAGGCGGAATGATTGCCTTTCGCTCATCCTTTCAATGTGCAGTAAAGTGAAATGCATCGAATGTATATATCCATTTTTCATTTAGACTCTGGTCTTTTTGTATTTACCAATTTACCGGCAAATATTTCATGACCTGTTGTGTGATAAAATGTCATGTTTAATGGATTAAAACATCCACTTTGCTGCAATTCCTTACATTCCGCACTTGATAATCAATGCAAATATACTACATTAGCATTCATTACGTATCGTATCATTTTGACGTCTAACACTATAAATTAAAATTCATAGCTTTAACAATTCACAGTCATTGAACAATGATCTATTTTGAATTGGATAAAATCACTTTAGAAAAGTGCATTATAATTTTTAGGCTATGGAAGATATACTATTCAATACTTCAACAAACCATTTCATCGCAAATAGTACATTTTATTTTAATCGAAAAAATAATCGAGTGCGAAACGAATAGCCCAAGTTTCTGCCTGACGTCGTAACGTAAGATTTTTTTCCGTACAAGGTAAATATAGCAAGCTTCGAGCCAACGATTTTCCTTTTTTTTTGTATTTCGAAAGTTATTTTATTCCCTTCTAGTTTCCTCAGCGCTTCGCTAATCTATGGCTATGTACAATATATTACAAATAATGTTTATCTAACTATATAGAATCACGTAAAAATAATTTATTCTTGTAATCACAATGTCGGGATCCGGTGCGATGAACCACGATATTCCATTCTGCAGAAGTGCATCTTCGATGTGTACATATCTCAAATAACGTGATGTTGCATGCGGCGACTCTTCAGCATTTTAAATTTTCTTTCAATACAATTTTTCTATTTTCTCCAAACTGGTCGAAGGCGCGCTAACGACACTCCTGCAATCATTTTCATTGTTCAGAATGTAAAGTTTCGCGCAATCGATCGAAATTGAAGGAAAGTTGCAACTTGAACACCTATGAATCCTAAAGGCCAGCTTTCAGTGACTCGAAACGTTTTATCAATATTATTAAGTAAAAAGCAGCGTTTTTCTTCTGACAACGCTTTTAATTTCGCTCGGTATGCCGATTCTTTGTACACGAGTTCCTGTGAATTTCGCTCGAATGCTTCCATCGATTTCCTCGCTTCTGCATTCTTCATTATGAAGAGAAATAATTTTGACTCGCACTCGCTGCATGGAGAGAACTATTATAATCGATCTGTGGAACCGCTCCGTCTGTTAAGCTTTTGTTAATTGTGGACGTGCTGTGCTTGTTGCAAATCGTCTTCGGTGTTCTCACTTTTCCGAACGTACTGGGGCTGCTCCTGGCCTCTCACGCAACCTTCGGTTACGTGCACCGCTGCCACATCGCTACCAGGAACGTCGAACATAGGTTCTAATAACAAGGACTCCATAATGGCTCGAAGTCCTCGCGCACCAGTTTTTCGCTCCAAAGCCATAGATGCGATCGCTTCTAAAGCTTCTGTTGTGAATGTCAGCTCAACCTGTCAGTAAAAATGTTATATTAGTCAAATGTGTATTAGTATTTAATAAAGTCAAACATGACAAAATGGAGGTTAAATTAACGTTGTAAAAAGGAAAAAATTTTCATTCATCAATTTTAAACTGATTTCGTTGAAATTTGTTGTGCGATTGCGTACAAAGCTTTGAAATCATATTAGCAAAATTTAATCTGTTTTCAAACTTTTCAACCGAGTTAATTTATTTTCCAGCTAATTTTTTATTTGACATAGTTATTGTTTTTCTCAGTCTTCTGCAACTATTTTTCAAACAAATCAGATACCGTTACCGAGTTAACCATTCAAGTGTTCCTTCTAACGAAATGTATATAAATTTCTACAGAAAAATAACTTTTAAAAATGAAGCATTAAACATTGACGATTTAAAGTCTTGCGTATTACCTTATCCATGAAGAATAACATTTGGTATTGTGGCACCACAGCGTTTTTAGGTTCTGTAAGAATCCTTACAAGCATGTTCTTATCCAAGGTATGGAAGGGCACAAGAACAGAGAATCTGCCGACGAATTCTGGAATCATACCAAAATCGATGAGATCTCTCGCTTCGACTTGCCGAAGTAAAACGTCCTTTTCTTTATTGTCGTCTTCCGTCGAAGGGGACATGTTGGCGACATCAGCGAGGCTCGCCGCTCGTCTGCCGGGATTCTCGCTGGTAGGGGAAGCCCCAAAGCCAAGATACTTTTCGTTCTTGCGTCGCGAAACGAGCCTGTCAAGACCATTGTAAGCGCCGGACGCCACGAACAAAATGTTTGTCGTATCGACTTGCAGTGTGTCGCCTCGAAGCTTCCTCGAACTGTTCTTTTCGGGCACGTTGACGATCGTCCCTTCCAGCATCTTCAACATACCCTGCTGTACTCCCTCGCCACCGACATCGCGCAATTGGTGAATCCCGGGAACCGCTCCGATTTTATCAACCTCATCGAGGAAAACTATGCCCATCTGTGCCCGTTCTACTACGTAATTCGCGTCTTGTAGTAACTTCGCAATCACACTTTCGATGTCCTCCCCAACGTAACCAGCTTGGGTCAAAGTCGTGCAATCACAAATTGCGAAAGGAACGTCGAGACATTGAGCTATCGTTTGAGCTAGAAGAGTCTTCCCAGAACCCGTGGGACCCAAGAGAAGGATGTTACTCTTGTCAAGTTTTAACTGGTGATGCTTGCTGTCCAAAATATCGGAACCAGGTACCGTCTGAGAACCTGAAGTCTTCTGTTGCTGATCACTGGTTGATGAAACACGCTGATATCCCACATCAAGAGACGTACCAAGACTCGACGTGTGGTGCAGGTCTACGGAAATAAAGATTTTTCATTATGTACCATGTCAGTCTACGTTGCAGGAAATATAAGTGCCATGAATTTTATGAGAAAGGGATGGTAAAATCAAATAACTTATATATATGCGTCTAAAATGATGAAACTATAAAACATGATTTTTGGAAATAAGAAGGGTAAGAGAAGTTATTTACGCGGCTTGAGACCTCTGTGAGTGAAAGGATGATTAAGTTCTTGAGTTCCAACTGGATTGGCGTTTGGCTGTGCAGGTTGATTTTGGGTTGGTAAATTATTATGTATTCGTTTGTAATGATTATAAACGGCAACGCTGAGAACCTTTTTAGCATACTCTTGACCAACAACATGCTTATTTAAATACTCGAAAATCTAAAATAAGAATGAGACAGTTTTTAATTTCCGATTCTAAATACCAAAAATATTTATCAAGAATTAGAAAACTGTACATGAATATTTTGAAGTTGATTTTTTTTTAAAGTTACATTTTGTACATACATTTTGAAAATAAATAAACATTTTACATGAATTCTCCAGATAACTCATATAAAACGTAATAGTACCTTTTTAGGCGGTGGTGGCGGCTTTCTGTAATAACCTTGTTTAGGATCTTCGGGCCTCAAGGCTTCTTTTAAAGATCGCTTAGATTCAATTTCTGAGAATACACAGAAGAAATGGTGGCACTTTTCACATTTTACAAACCTAGTTGAGCCTGAGAAAACAAATGATCTTATCTCAGTCTTATTTACATCAATGACTTATAATAAGTAGAAATACTCACAGACGAATGTTTCAACATGTGTACTAGAGTCTCCACACTTAGGGCACGTAAGTTTATTCTTTTTTCCACCACTACTTCCGGTCGTTCCACCGGCACTTATGCCACCACCGGCATCGCTACTTGGAGGTGTAGGTTCCGACGGAGCTTTTGATAAAGTTCCCGTTGATGTCAGGGCCCGAACTGCGATCACCTTCACTATTTTGTGAACTGAAGAAAGTGTAATAGAAACCACTTTACTCGTATATTATAATGAGATAATCGTAAATAATTTATCTATTTATTTCAATAAATCAATAGAACCTAAAGGCCTTTTAGTAATAATATTAACAAAATATACCCAATGGATCTTCAAATATTCAATGTTCAATAAAAGCGACGTAAACTTATAATAATGAAATATTAGTAAATATTGAACATAAAATATTGTCATTAATGCATTAATAACATTTAAAACAACATAGTTAAATAATCCTTTTAAAGTCATAGTGTTTTGTACACCCTATAAAAGGAAACGTATTGAAAGTTAAAAATACGAATTCAAACGAATTAAAATGAATTAAAACGACTGAAAATGAATTCACTTAACGCGTACATGAATTCATTTTAATTCGTATTTTTAATTTTCAATACATTTTCGTTTACTGGGCATGTCAATTATTTTTGTAACAGATGGAAAAACATAAAATATCAATTGAATTGAACTACGAAATTAATATTGGAAACAGAAATTAATTTATTCAATTAAAAAACATTTACTTTAATTCAAATCCTAATGAAAATGTATTATAAACAAACTAATTTATAAATAATTCATATAAAGAATTATTGAATATTGATTTGTGTCTCTAAGTTTATGAAAAAAATATATAATATATTGGAAATAAAAAGTACCTTTGATTCCATATGGCGTTACTGCTGCTTTAGCAGTTAAGATAATATCAGTTTAATATAAAGAACTATTGAAATATAAATAAAATAATATATAAATTAGAAAATTTAACGCATTTAATATAAAAAATTATTCTAAAAACCTAAAAGTAACATGTTTTATTGAATGTGAAATTATGTTCAGCATTTGTGTTACGTATTCATTGTTTACTCTCTGACCTTATCTGACAGGTATCTCAAGCATCATTCCAGTGAAATGAATTCAATCATTTTTCAACAACTTATATTCTGGATATATTATTTTTTTTTTTTTAGAATACAAAGGAAAATAAACCTTTTGCGTCAATTTTAACCATATTAGAACAACTGGTCTTAAGTCATTGCTAACTTGTCATCGACCTTGATCTCCTTAGAATAGTGATTTTATTAAACTATGTTCATTATATGTATATAAGGATTAATTGTTTCTAATGCTTGAATTTTTTATAAGATTTAAAATGACAGACGAAAGAACAGTTAATTTTAAAAATAAATAAATCAAAAGTTGTTGGTTTAACACTGCCCATTGACATAATGCAATATTAAAATGAAAAATCATAAAATATATATAATAAAATTTACGTTAACTTATATAGAATAAAATTTTCTGTAGTATATATAGCAATAGTTTTAAGGCATATGGTGTGCAATAATAAACACAGTTTTTAATCGTTATTTACATACATTTCGATTTGTTAGCATCGAGACCCTATGATGGTCGATGCAGATAAATATATATATATGCATACATTATGTCAACATGCTGTATTAAACCAAGAACTTTTGATTTATTTATTATAAAAAAGCGTCAAAGAAAGAAAAAACACATTTATTGCTATGCAATGATCATTTTTAGCTTTGTAATTAAAATTTAATACAGTTAATTTTAAGTATAAAAGATATTAAACAAACGTATGTACCTAACACGTATTTTCAGAAATATACAACAGTAAATGCAAATAAGATAAAAACAAGGCTGATAAATAAGATAAGGAACGTACGTTTTAATACAATTATAATATTAGAACTGAGTTTTTTGGAGAGAAAAAATAAACAACTTTTAATCAAACTAAAGACTCTCTTGTTAAGAGAAGAGTCATCTGTCTAAAAGTGATCAATTATGTTTTATCTGCATATCTTACTCTACATGTATATACAGTAACAGCGAATATATTATGGCCGGTATGGAGTACTCTACACTTTAAAATCGTTAAGTTATGGACACTTATATCCACTTTACTATCTGTCCTACTCCTCATCCGAAAACTCCATACTTTAATAAAATTTACTTTGCTGAACCTGTGTATAGATGTTTACATCTACATGCATGTGTCTATATGCATGACACCTGTATGTTATGACAGTTGTGAACATTTGTTTACAAACTGTAATATTGTAGAAATTTTTTGTATATATGTCTATGCAATATGCTAAGAATAAATAATGAATATACAATATTTTATAAATAAATTAATTTTTTTAGACTTATAATATGTTTTAAAAATGAAGAAATGTTTTATTTACATTAATGTGGTTCACTTCATTACTCAATTTTTATATTCCAATACACGTAATTCATTGCAATTAATGTTTATAATTAATTACTGTATGCTACTTTTAACTTTGAATCATTGTTTACTAGTTTTATTTATAAATCGAATTGATTTTGGCATATGTTTAAAGTATGCACTGTACATATAGATAGTTGTCAGAATTAATATTTGCTCCTCAAAACTCTGCTTAATATAAAACAAGAAGAAACATTTTGTACACTTATTGACATGTTAAGAATTGCAATTCCTACATGAATCATTGATTTGAAGTTATTATTACACGAAGAAGATTAATTTGCAGCAGACAGCAGAACAATTGAGAAAACATGGCTCTTTTTTAAAACGAATGGAGCAAATTTAATTCTACCCATTATAGCCCCTGTCATAATTATTATTATTGCTGCAAAATATTGTCCATTATGATTCAGCGTTTGTTCCAGTGTTGCTTACCATGATTGGCGAAATGATTGCTGGAAGCCAAGCGGCTTGCACTGACCAGACAACACCTGACGCAACTCATGTTTGCCATATCTCAACAGGTCCTCGCTGACGTTTTTCCCAGGCAAAAGAACCCTCTCAAAAGTAGGCTGATTCTTGGGTCTGTAAAGAAAAGTTGGAAATCTCGATGCATATGTCAGATTAACGGCCGCGCACGGTTTCGTAATTGAAATCCCACAGGCTGTTTTCAAAGTGCACGATTGACGCGTTAATTGCTGCAAAAGGTCACAGGTTAGATATTATAGCGATTCACTCGATTCGCGGCCGAAAGTCCTCCTTCCAAAAATCGCCCAAGGCCACTATATCGTCGCCCTGCGCATTTTTCGCCGATTCCCGTGGCAATGTTTATAAAAAAAGTGCGCCATAATGGCGCTGCACTAACCTGCTGATTCTTCCCAGATCAGAGTTTCATGGTAGCCAAAAGGTGGGAGGAGGCGGGTTCGAGGAGGTTGAAAGCGAAGACTCTCGAATTACAGGGATGCGACCAATTGGCCGTTCATTCCGCCGTCGTCTGACACATCGCGGAAATAGGAAAAACTGTCGCGCAAACGAAAATATACAAGCCAAGGTCGAGGAGGAACGTCGAATGCAAGATCGGGGAGTGGAGGTGGGGGACCAGGGCCTATAGAGTGAGAGGCCGATCTTGAAATTCGTTGCCTTCGGCCACGACCTTCGCGAAAAGCAACCGAGTCGAATTACGATTCACCTCGAATATCAAGTATATTGGCTCGACGAGCGCTTGGCGAAACTAGGTTATAAACCAATAAAAAAACTAACGAGAAATGATACCCACACACGAACCCCAATTTTGGGGCAGTCGAACTCCGTCGAACTGCGCCGTCGTCGTAGCCCACTGGCTTTCCAGTGCATATATGTATATATATATATGTATTTATATACCCTCCGAGAGGGAAAATAACACACACACACACAGCGACGACGATAGCGATACGAGTTTACCAACCTACCATCGCGAAACTCTTTGCTTTGACATTTCACAAGAATTGATCCGTTTTTTTCCACGGACTGACTTTCTCGTTCAATGCTTGTAAATTTTTCTAATGGGAAAAATGCGAAACGAAGCTATATGTCTATAAGAACCTGTGTTTATAACGCTTCGTTGAGTTTTGTACATAATATGTATATAACATATATATTTTATAGAGGGAATACGAATTGTAAATATAAGTGCGATTTTCGTGCGCAGCGTTCTACGCGCATGCTGTCACATTGACGGGGCATGTTTTGATGCACACACGCACCTATATACGCTTGTATGCGCATGGCATTATACGAGGTTAGGTTTGCACCACTTTGCTGTAGTGCGTGTTGACACGTGCGACTTGCTCGATTGCGATATATATACAAAAAGTGAATAGATGTTTATGTGCGTAAAGTAGTGTATCATATTCCAAGTATTATTTTGATGCAGAGCTATTAATACTTGAAAAGATGAGCAAAAAAGAGATAAACAAAGAAGTGAGTACAAACAATAATATGCCTATACTTTTCATTATTACCGTTCTTAAATTCTATACACTGCAATTGTGAGGTTATAATGTTGCGTACTTTATAATTACAAATAAATAACAACAATTATCGGTAGTATACTTTTAAATGCTTAAAAATGTAATCACGGGTTACAAACTTTTATGTGCGGTAATTTTACAAATATTTATTAGAATCACAAGTACTAGTCGAGTATGCTTTTAGACATTTTAGTTTCGTGTAAATTTAAACAAAAAAAGTAATTAATTCGTAAATAGATTGCAAATGTTTCAGATACGTGTTCATTGCAGTAAACTTGATAATAAGAATAATAAAATATTTTTATTTCAGATTGTATTGATGCGACAAAAGATACGTCAAGCACGTGTTCGCATGGTAAAAAAACTTATAAAAGAAGCAAAGAAATTACGAGAAAAATATGGTACGGAGCAACAAAAGAGTAAATACAGTAGGAAAGCAGATAGATTGATTGCTGAAGTTCTAGCTGTTAAAAAAACTCATGAAGATGAAATCACGAAGTTTGCCATTACTAATACAAAACCGTTACAAGGTATTCTCGAAGATCAAAGTAGCGAGCCACTTACAAGAATAATGGCAAGAATCGCTGAACAAGAATTAGTGAAAAAAAGAATAGAGGAAATCAAAACCAAATATCCTAATTATGCTGAGCATTTAGGACCAGGTAAAAAAAAGGCTGCTAAACTGGAAAAAAAACAGAAAATAAAACAAAATAAGAAACAATCTAGCGAAAAAGAAAGTCCTAAATCTGAAGTCGAAAAGGCTGAGAATGTAGAAGGAAATGATTTGCAACCAGAAAATAAGGTTGTCAAAAATGTCCATTCTAAAGATAAGAAGAGCGATAGTAAAAAAGTTTCTTCTAAAGATAAGAACAATGATGCTGAAAATGTTGATTTTGAAGAAGGAATTGATGAGGAAGTAATCGACAATAAAGAAATTGATGAAGATGAAAGCAATGAGGAAGAAATCAATGATGTAGAAAATGATGATGAAGAGATTGAAACTAGAGGATCTGATGAAGAAGAGATAGATAATGGAGAATCTGATGAAGAAGGTGTTGGAGAAAGAATGGATCAAGATGAATCTGATGGGGAAAGAATGGATGAAGATGAATCTGATGGAGAAGAATCTGCTGCTGCTCTTCCAAAGTCTGTGATGAAACGCATGACCAAGTAT
>JAPYZR010001915.1:0-76495 GCA_030522945.1 Trichopria nigra
TTTAATTTTATTCTATACAATTATACATGAATTATTGTTTTAAATGTATGTATATTTTTATGAGGGTCATTGGGCCCGTAAATAAATAAATAAATAAATTACATTTTTAAATTTATCATAAATTTGTCATAGTTTCAGCGTTATTGTTCGTGAGTTTATTATTGTGTCGTCATATTAGACATTATTATTAGAAATTTAAGTAACGTCGGTATATGTTATTTTTTCGATGACGCACTTTTATGCTTGAAATAAATCTCGTATGAGATTGAAAAGAGTGATATAGGGTAAGAGCAAGATACCGTAAGTGGAGGTACCTACATAGCACTGGACGTTCATGATTCATCCGCATTTCGTTCATTTGTCCATGGACGTTCATTGGATGTCCATATATATATATGTGTCCAGATTCACACTTACGTTGTACGCAGAATGTGAGCCTATTTTTGGTCCATTAGAAAATCTATTTATGTTTACGTCCGTAGTACATCGACAGCACGTTCATTGAACTTCCTCGCCTGGTGACACCTGGACGTACGTTCGACGTACTAACGTACTTGTGCTGTCTGGACTACTATCCCGTCAGCGATACTGAGACAGTATAAGAACATACACTGAATGAAATGTAGATGCATTTTATGCTAAATCTTCCTCAAGGACTCGGTATTTTTCCAAAATGACATTCGAGTCAAATCTTTGCAGAGATGAAATATATGTATAGTTTGAAAAAACCGATATAATATACAATTAAAAATAACCACTAACCATATCAGCAACTCTAATAGGAGTGCAAGTACTACATCAATGTAACAATTAAAGCTGATTTGTGCCGTGAATTCTGTTACGATCGACCTCATAGTAATTAAAGCAGCGACCGTTGATTCGAAACGCAGAGAGGCAGAAGCATTCTTGCTCTGGCATCAGCAGCCCTCTAAGCCTGTTCTCCCCGTACACTCAAATTCCAGGTTGTTGATCTGGAGGTCATCGATAGGATGCGTACTGTTGGGGCTGCCGGCTCGACTGTCTGCGTACTGCCTCTAACCGACGAGAGGTTCCGGAACAACAGTCCCGGGAAGGAACTGTAGCAAAGCCGCAACAGTATTCCATTGCAAAGTTTATCAGGTGGTTGTGTACCAGCAGTGCTTCAAGCTCAGTTTCTCCGATCGCAAGTTCAAGGGGTTTGCCATAGACAGACTTGGCTTACGTACCCTTGTGTAACTGGGCGAATATCCGACCCGGCGAGTTTGCGGCTTCGGTCTTAATGACTATTTCGCCCCGGTTTTCCGTTCCGACAGATTCGCCGAATGTGCGTGACGGGGGAAATTGCCCGGGTCGTGGCCATATGTATACACTTTATTTACGCGTTCGTACCGATGCCGTTTGCAAGCGGAGCAACATTAAATTTGCATCCGGTGTGAGAGACACCTAAACGATTTCGGGGTGAACCGAGGCGCATAAAGATTCGTCTCTGGCAGCTCGTTGAAATTTTAATTTTGTCGAATCAAAGCAGACTCGGGCAAACCCTTTCGAGCTTCCGCCGGGTGTTCCGCTGAACGACTGACTGAAACTGGCAGGGTCGCCGCGGGTCTGTTATTACGCGCGATGATTTCTAAGGGATGACGTATCCCTCCGGCTTTTCGGTTCGAATGTCCCTTCGGCTCGGGACATTGTTAATATCGTTTTTGGTTACCAACAAAGAGTGATCTGTCAAATATTAAGCTCATATTTGATGAATGCTGGAAAAAGGTCACGTGAAATTTGATGTACGCATTGCAGTACCATATAGCGGTCAAACATTTATTGTAGCCGATAACTTTATCTAGATATCTTGTATTAGCATACAATTGAATTTCTTGCAATGCATTGACATAATCAAATTGTTTTCTAATTGTTCTTTTATTTCAATTACCTTTTCAATATTGCATATTTTTGTTTGAGTCAAGGTGATCAAAAGAGAGTCTGCTTCGTTTGTACACAATGATATGTCCGACTTATTAAGTCCTTCTGTTGATGATTTTTTGTTTGTAACCTCATATATTCGTTTAATCGTTCAGAATGAAAATAGTTTCACGAGCATTCATGTAAGAGACTGTTTCACATTCTGATTCAAAGACACCTAAAGCATTCAGTGTATGCCGTGAAACTGCCAGCTCAAATATTCATATACGTAATCAATTATGTCGTCGCATATTTTTAGATACTTCTCTCCGCTTTTAGCTCCCCTAACGCGTTCAAAGATTCGAGGTAATCGGAAAGGAGTAACTGTTGTCTACGTAAAGTATGTCGGACACGCCTGTTTAAAGTTTAACCTTTGAAAATGGAGTTTGTCGCGCGCGCGGCACCAGATGTTTTCGAAACATGAATTACCGAAAGTGACGGGTAAAAAATGCGTTTGCAGCACATCGATTAGGAGATCTCCGAGCGCATTCGTCGCTTTAGTTACGAAGGAGGTAAGAATATAAGAATGTCGAGCCTGCAGTTCTATTTCGGCCCAACAAATCAGTGTCTCGCGCACATGCTCTCGCGAAAAAGCTCGCTGGCGAACATGTGCTGGTGATGGGGTGCACGGAAGACAACATATAGATGGGTTCTTTCCTCCTTTATACATATATGCAAGAGGCGCAATATATATATATATATATATATATATATATATAGAGCGACATTATACGAGCTTGCAGGAATAGCGAGATGCTGCTGAGCCAAGCGAGACGAGTCGGATCAAAAAAAGGACGGATAGGGCAGTTTCCTTCGTTTCTGCGCGGCTAAGAATCGTCAGGCGAGGCACGCACTATCAATCGCTTTCCTCCTATACGTGCGGCGACGACTGCAATTCCCCGAGGATCACGATCGGCGATTCTCCTTAAACGAGCTGTACATACGGGCCAGGTGCTTCTGAGTGCGAGATAGGAAGGCGTAATCTGCAAAATTGCCGCCTCTCGCGTCAACTCTCGGAATTTTACCATATCCCGAAGGTTTCCGCATACTCCCTGGGTACCATTTCTCTGACTTTACGACGCGTCTTAGGGTTAGAGGAGAGAAGCCGGATTCGCCGGTAGGAAGTTTTTAGGGATCGTTAAAGTAAAGGTGGGCCGATTAGAGCGGTCGGCATCAGGCGGAGTGTTCCTCTAAGCGGCATAAAAGGTTTTCAATAATTATGGCACTTTACATTCCGATGTTAATAATGTTGGCTATTGTAAGAATATGCTGACAATTACGAATATTCCGGCAGTAATAATGTTTTATTGGAGGTCAGACCATTAGTCTCGTAACTCTTGTAACTGGAATCTATACCCGTTTGAATAAGATTTTAATAGAAATGTTTACAACTTTTGTCAATCTTTCAGTTCTCTGAGTAATTTACGGTCATTTATTACTTTGTGATATATGTGATACTGAACGTGGATAGCGAAGTGTGCATCCTGTGATTTGATATTCTGCTTCAATTTCTTCGACAATAAATAAAAAGACACTACTTATAAATTGGCAGGGTTACCAATTATAAATTTTACAACATTCGGGAATTCAAAATGGCTGCAGAGATGAGAACGTAGTAACTTTTACATATACATTAGTTTAATTTTTGTTTCATTAATTTTTAGACAAATAATGAGTCACGTCTGGATCGTTAGTAGAAAATTCTGTTAATTGAATATTCGGGAATTCAAAATGGCTGATCAAAACACACTAATTCTTACATATTTTAGTTTCATATTTGTTTCACTTATCTTTAGGTTAGTAAAGAATCTGTCTTATTAATGCAGCAATATGCCTTCATTATGTACATGTAAGATGGGATTGTAAAGTTGTCGTCACGTATTATATCATTTAGTTCCTTGGTTAATTAAACAAAAATTTATTGTTAATTAAAACTTAAAAATCAAGGTTTAATTCTTTGTTATTTGCGAACATTTTGTTTTCTCCTCACAGAGTGATATGTATTAATGATACATAACATCATTTATTTTGTATACGGTATCTACAGCGGCTATTAAAAAGTATAAGTAAGATATTTCGAAACAAGTACTGAATTATACTATACATATGCAATACCTAAGATTTGATATTGATCCATGACAGACTCAATAAAGAACCGTATATACACCCTGTGTAAAAAAATCTGATATTGAAGAGAATGCCCGATTCTACATCTCCCCCTTTTTAATATAATCCCGAATGCATGGAAAATAAGAGTTTTCTCTCGTCAAAAATCAAGTATGATGGATTGATCTTGAAATTATTTTCACAAACTGCCTAGTCATTTCGCGTGAAGCAAATTCAATGGAGCTGCTGTTATTTTGAATGTATGCCCTGAAGAGGTATCGAGTGTCGAAATGTTTCAGCCATGATTGAAAATCCTAAAATTGAATTGAATAAATTTGAATGCATTGTTTTCATAATATTTTATTTCTAAAGGTTATAAATCTTTGCTTTATATCAATATAATATTTACATGTAAAGAGAAAGAAAATAAAAAGAAACTATGGAAATGTATACGGAAACATCATGAACTTGAAACTGTTCATCAGCAACGTTCTGTGTAAAACTTGAATAAATATTCCACTCGAAAAACAAGTATTGTTGTTTCAATCAGACTGTAGCAATTTCAACCAAAGAATTTTGTGAAACCATGAGAATAGTTTTGTCAACAATAATATAATTGGCTCAACAATATTTTTTACCATATATATATAACAATATTTCAGGAAAAAATTAAAAAATGTTCCGTTATTAATATCGTTGATATAACAACATTGTAAATCTTAAAATCATTGCATATGAAAAATACGTTGCAAAAGCCTACTGATATCACGGAATCGACCCTCTTTAATTATAATCAATAAACACCAAACAGAAAAGAAAAGTATGAATCGAATGGACGTAGACGCTAGGTTCTCGTATTACAAAGCCGTGAATTTCCGCACGGCTAAACATAAACATACATCTGACAAATGAGAAGCGGAGAAACGCGTTTAAATCAAATTCAATTGATTTTCTAACGGTTTGTCGGCAGACAGGCAAACTAACTTAATGCAAAATATAAGTGCCAAATGACAGGGTTCGATTTTCGCACGAGGGAGGGCCAGAGCCCTTTCGCACCCTTCCTTTGCGCGCACGGACGTCGACGACGACCCCCCTGAATGTGCGAGGAATCCAAGGGTGCAATGTTTCCGGCACTTACTATCTACCGCGCCACTCTGCACGTTCAACCGGATGCTGGGCACACCGCGCTACATCCCCTCTTCGGTATTGTAATGGACTATAATCGACACGACCGGCGTTCCAAAACTCCCAACGTGTCGCGCAGGTCGATCGCGACTCTTCGATGGAAATATATGCATATATATATATATAATATATATGTATGCATATATATATGCGCGGGTCGAAATGAAATAAAAAAGTGTGCGCCCCTTTGTGACGCATGAGATCCTCGTTCGTGTACCTTGCGATTTTCGACGGTTCGTTAAGGGCGATTAACGCGAACGCGTGTAACCGGATACCCGTTACAACCTCCACTGTATGCGTTTTGACACTCCTCTATTCTATTATGACAATAAATCGTTATTGATGGGATTTAATGTATCTTCCTTTTGATGTATTTTTTTCTTCGTTGATACGAAATTTGTCGAAATGGAAATCGGGGTATTATGTTATTATTTTCTGAAGGGAGCAATATTCTGATATACACTTTGCGTTATCAAATTAATTGATCTCATTCCAAACTCTTTTTCACATTCCCGCATACAAATAAAGTATGTTTTTTTTTTTTACGCATTAACCAGAATAACCCGATTGGAAAATATTTTTTTGCCTTTCGAGGGGCGGTACATAATCAAAATTAGAATCTGAAATAATTGTAGGGTTACTTTGGAGTGATTTGGGGTGATTTGGACTGATTTGGAGTCGATTTCGGAAGCGTTGTTTTTCTCTCTCTAAGGTCTACGTTAATGTATACGTTAAATGAATTAAATGTAAATATAGAAAATATGACACTTTCAAAAGTAATGGAATAAAATTTTTAAACATGTGCATATCCAAATTTGTATATGTATATAACTCGCACTTGGTTATATATTGTAAAAACAACATAATCTTAATGTAGGTTGAATTTGCTCAAAAAAAAAAAAAAAAAAAAAAAAAAAAAAAAACAAAATTTAAAAAAAAAAACAAAAAAAAACAAACAAACAAAAAAAAAAAAACAAAAACAGCTTCAAGTGCTCAATAAGGTGCGCTATATAGAGCTGATTTTTCTTAAGAGCCTCTCAATCGCAGACTTAGTAACATTTGACGATTCCCAACATCAGCACTGCATCGCGTTAAACGTTCATCGGATGATTTTGTTAAAATAACCTAATTATGAAGTCAAGGGCTCGCTAATCCCGTACTATCGTTTGAGAAGTGGCGCAGGATAATCCCCGGGATGAACGTCCGACTGAATAGAGAACCGTCTACTGCGCATTATTCAGAATCACGTTTTAAAGCGTCCTCGAATGCATTAGCGCGACAATGGGGTCCGGCGAGATTTACCGAGCGATTTGGAAAAGTCCGCGCAGAAAAGGCGGGGTGGACAGGGGACCTGAATGGCGCCGATTCTTGAAGCCTTCAAACGTCAGATTACCATCTGAATAACGTCCGTTGACAGCGGTGTCAAAATACGAGTTGACGACGAGTGTAATGGACCTATTCGCGTAGCATTTTATAGTTTCGCACCAGCTACATAAAAGACTGGTCGAACGTGTCTGTTCGGAAAATCCCTATATATTCCGAGTCTTTCGATGATAAAATCGCTTTTTTCCATTATCGATCATTTCAGCTCGTCCAGAATGAAAGTAAAAACCCGGCAATCAAAAATATTCGTGTAGCGCGAACGTCCTGTATGCATCTATTCTTTCCACAGTTACCGGGACTGACGTGAATTTCAAATCGTTCTTTATCCATTGATGAATATGTTGGAGGAGCCTTTGTTGGTGTTCAGGCAACGTCAAAAATTATAATTAAATAATGACTTTGAATATTTCCGCCAGTGTGTTTTTATTACAGTATTATTTTTGGTTAGGAGCTGAACATTATCATGAAATCTCGGGAATGAATAAAAGCCTTAGTTAAGATTGTATTTTGAAAAGACATATATAATTGGAGAGTGATTAAGGCATAACAACAAAGAATACAGGACTGGTTGTACCCTACTAATAAAAACATATAATCACTTTTTTAAAGTTCTATATCGAATTCTTTTATCGAAAAGCGCCCTTGTAAAATATACGAAGTTCAAATACGAATTGGAACCTCCGTTGCACAATACGACGTTAATTTCTAGCGAATTTCACGGATGTCGATCATTGATGACGTCAGATTGAGAAACCGCTTATATCGCTAAGCACACTGAATCCCTGATTCCGAAACTTGAACAATACTTACCGCCAAGATTCAGGATTATGTAATTTTTTATCTTTTAGGGGTTACCATTTCTACCAAGGACATGAGATTAAAGTTTTAAATAATATTTTTAGTCAATTTTGCTTTGATATTTTTGATCTTTCCTTTAATTTTGTCAGGACATATAATTTAACCAGGAATTTATTAGCAAACTTTGAAACACCTTTTAAAGATCTACGTTCCTACAATAAATTATGATTATTACATTTAATTATAATATTGGTTATTCTAAATAGTAAAATAAATGGTAATTATAAAACCTTGGATATCGTTCGTGTATTCGAGAATGCTCAACTGGAGCATTCTACTTCTGTCACGGATTCATGTACCGCGTAGAAACGTCAATGTGGGAATCTTATTCGCGAACTTCATAAATGTCAATGTTCATTATTCAAGTTATTTTTTTTTATATTTTTTACATTCACTCGTTATTTTAAACCATAAAAAATTTGTGAATATGACAAATTCAGCTTATTTCCACAAATGGAAAATAAGTCTGCAGCTACTTAACATTTTGTATCGACAATTGTTGACAAATGGTCCATTTCCGGTTGTTAACGGCTGCGAAATGCATTATCATGTTATTACTTTGAATAATAACCCACTTCGTTTTTATCACCAGCGAACCAGTTTGAAACGATATTTTTACATCCTTGAAAAAAACTGGCATTTTCCACGTTGTGGGGCGTTACGTTATTCACGCAAAAGACTTAGTGGGCTTCTTTATCGGTGATTTAGGCGGTCTGTGCAACCTTTCCCGCACCTAGCGTCGCGTCGCGTGGACGTTTATATAAGGAAGAATTATTATGGCCGCGGTGCGCGCCGAAGGTATGGGGGCTGCGAAGAGAAACTGAAACATGGCTGAGAAAGTGGCGTGTATTTTCGACAGAGCAAGCAATGACCGAAGGCTGAAGGAAGCATCTGAAGCCACTACAATAGCACTCGCCCTTTAATTTATATACTTGTCAAAGGTTTGCACGCTACAGCCACTATACCTGCGGCGTTATAAATGCATCGCGATAGCGTATCATTCGCACTTTCGGGTTTGCTAATGCTGATCGCAAAAAGGCTTCGGCTGACGGAAAATTAATTACGAGAAGTAGCTGTTTCAATTGCAGGAATTTATTATCGTAGGTCATGCGATGTTAATTTTGCATTTTATTTTTTTTTTTTTTTACATTACAAGTTGATTATATTTGTTGGGGGCGTATTTTCTTATCTTTTTACCACAAAGCTTGCAAAAAATATAATAGATTTTGATTCGTGTATTTATTAAATATTATTTTTATCCTTTTTTTTTTATATGTTACTCTCTGATTTTATATGGTGTAAAATTAATCGAAGTTTGTTTAATAAATGAGACAAGAAGTTCACGAATGCTGAAAACTTGTACGAGTCACTATATTTACGAGATGCAAACGATACAAATGTTTCATGCCAGCTTTTAAAATAGTCTTCTCACATTCTCTGTTGCTCAGCTTTTTTTAGCTCAGCAAAGTTCCACCTGTTTTTCTCCATGACGGCTGTAATTGAGTTTACCGTGTGCATGAGTTACCGTATATAATTGCTTAATGAGTTTTGTCGCCACATTTTTATTTGCATTCGCTTCTATTCAGAATATTTACGAAAAAACATTACATTTATTTTAGCTGGTGGTTTTATTTTGCAGAATATTAAAAAATGCGTGCATTCTTGATCAACTTGTGCCTCTGTGTATTTTTATAACTAACAGAGCCAAGTTAATTAAAGCAGGATAAAATATTTGAGCAGATAAAAATAACCAATAACATTGCAAATTCCAATCATTAATTTACTTTAATAATTATCAAATGTTTAATAGCATCAAGTTGTTTTTATTTTCTCTCTTTCAGTCGTACCTCGGTCAAAATCGAAGTACCTAAATTCTCACTTATGATACCTTAAGTAACACGTTACAACTATATTAAGGTGCGACTTGAGCGTGACTTTGGATATTACTTTTGCCAGAGTACAAATGTTTAATAAATTGTTGTGGCCTACTTGAAGTAGTTGAAGTACTTCTATATAATTATACGCAATATTGCATGAATCAAGTTATTTCTTATATCAGATACGAATTTTTTTAGAAACTCGCTAAAACTTGACAAAATTTCTTGAGCCATAATGCCGATTTCTTATGAAATTCAGCCTATATTTTCAAAAGTGATGATGGTGGTACTCTTTTAATGTGACCCTTTCGTATAATAGGCAATTACATTATCTACACGTTTGGTCCTAAATAAGCGTTCAAAGTGCTCATCCAGTAATTTTAATCACTCTGTAAAATTAAATAACGTAATATCTTAAGAGTCACTATAGAATTTAAAAGAAAAGGCCAATGCAATAATTATTTTTATACTATTTAATATTTTTATACTATTATTATGGAAACAATCGAAATTCAGATTTACTGAAAATAATATATTATCTTGCGTTTAATCGATACGAAATCTTGTAAGTTCGATCTACTTAAGAATTCGCATGCCATTGTGACGTCTATATATATATAAGTGCATCGCACTCGTGAATCTGGCGTTACAAGGCGATAGACAGACTGGCATGATGGCCGGGCAAATTTTCGCGCGAGATCAAGCTGTGTAGATAAACAGTTGCTTGCCGTCGAATAATTCTTGCAGACCTTCTTTAAAGCACGACAATGAAGTTGCTGTACGTATCTCGTTATACTAAAAACGGCGTTGATGATATCAGAGGTTCATACTTATTTAGAAGAATACACGAACCCCTCCGTCGAAATTCTGAAATTTACATAACCTTGCTATTTTTGATTAATTCAGCTTGAACATTGCTGTAAGAAATGTAAATAACTTCGGTTGCAGATAAACACTTCAGCGAAAATGATTATTACGTTTTATTGTTACCTTTTGTTTACATTAAAGCATTTTGAAATATTAATAGATATTTCATTATTATTATTATTATTATTATTATTATTATTATTATTATTATTATTATTATTATTATTATTATTATTATTATTATTATTATTATTATTATACTATTGAATAAATTAATAAATAGATAAATAGCTCTTATTGGTAATAGTTCAATTATAAATACGCATTGACAGTAATATAAATTATCATATTAAAATAAATCAAAGAGTCAAAAACAAAGATTTTTTTTTTCTTATTGACATCATAAATAATTACGAAAACAATAGTAATTTTTATCAAATAATTTACGTACATTGTCAAAACTACATTACATAATATCCCGTAGTATACTTCAGTATATAGGTCTTCCAAATTACAAGACGGTTGATGAAGAGATTTTGTAGAATTTACTTTTTCCGGTGCTTAAAAAATCCCGCACGGAATGTGATCTTATCTCTAATTGCTTTTCAGTCATAACTAATTTAATGCGTCGGTAAAATTACTATAACATTTTAATTCTGTACTTTTGACGATAATTTCGCAATTTACATTACTCCAATTAAAATACATTTAAAAAAAGAATGTTATTTTTTGTTAATTTTTCAAAATGTCGTTAAAATAATCAATTTTATTATTCATGCCGCAGTAAATACCGTGCATAAAAATGGCCATGCACCGAAAAAACAATAACGAAACGTAGAACACCGTTAACAAGAAGATAAAAAGAAACAGTCCAGATAATAAGCCACAACGGCTAACTCAAAACGACAAACAAAAATTAACGACTACTGTAAAACGATAGATACACAAAATTCGTTTGAAAAATCCCAAAGCGATGATGATGCCGCGGAAATGACAAATATCAGCAGAGATATTTTCACTGATCTGAAAATAAATAAATCACCAATGTTTGTAAGTGGCGTGGAGGATATCTCTACTTTAAAGTCATATTGCTCCATAATAGCAATCAATGACTATACACCTTTAATAATACTGCGTAAAAATGAAGTAAAAATACTACCAAATACAGCTGAAAAATTCTTAATGTAATCGTTGAAGAATATAAAAAGAAAAGCACTGAATTTTTCACCTATACCAGAGGAAACAAGACTATTTCGAAAAAACCGATCGATAACAATATGAATGAAAAAGGACGTATATATATATAACATATAATGGCAATAAATATAATGCACGGAAAAGTCAAATACGAATAATAGAAAAAAACATTCAGCAATATAAAAATACATTATAAATTATTAGAATAACCGACAATTAACTGTAAAAAGATGATCCAGATCTGAACATAAAAAAAAAAATATATATATATATATACATATAATCGTAAAGTGGCAATAAAATTGTGAAAAAAATATTCAAACGATGTTGAAGTACGGAAAGCGAGCAACCCCTTCGTTCGAGGGGGATAAAGTTTGTCTTCGAGTGCAAGGGCAAGAAACTTCAATACCATTACTCTTCCACAAGTTTAACATGTGATAACGTTCCACAGACAAATCTTCGCGAGCATTTCTAATAGCTTGCCGAGTGATAATTAAGTAATTTTACAGATGGTGAAATTCGTCCCGTGCACACTGGTAATTACACACCGGTACTTTCAAGAGCGAAACCCCAGACAAGCTCGTATATAATCTCTTGCAGCACATCATGTGCACCGACGTATACGACTTCGCATCGAGGACTACGTATATTCACATATACATAAAAATATGGGCGTGTGAACTTTCAGTTTCGACGCGGGCAAGACATTTTTCCGTCTTCTTGACGATAATTAGACCTGCGTTTAACACGCTCTGCTACCAAGGTGCAGACAGCTTCTGCTTGGTCCTTTCGATAAAGCTTTCTAATGAACAGAAACGAGACCTGTATATTGATATTTCCGTGCTACTATATTGACTGTACATTATTAAACTCATTGAAACGAACACATGTTTCCAGGAGTAACATAACTAATAATCATAACCTCTTAATTATTCCTAACTAATAGGATATTTACGCTCATGTTGGACTTTCCATTCATTCATTCGACTTTCATTGTTCGCCCAGACGAGAATGGGCTGGATGTCCACTGTACGTCTATACGACGAACTTTCCTCACATCAATTAGTTGACCAATGTCCCTACATACGGGATTTTCCGTACGTCCATGTTGTATATTTTGTTCATTAGGCTTCCTAAAAATGGATTTAGAGATCGATAAATAAACTGACGCATGCATTAGACGTCCTGATAAGTGCCTACATTGGATTTACTGATATGTTTTTGGGGAAATTCAATTACGAAAACAATTGATAAAATCGGTTATTCTTCTATAATAGAGATTGCATTCTTCTTCAATCAGAAGTAAACGCGTAGTAGACAAAACTAGAATTGTATTTGAAGCAACGAATGGATTTGAAGCAACGATAAATGTTTTAAAAAGTCCATTTTTTATATAAGGAATTAATCCATACTAAAAGTACCGTGCAGATGAAATAAAAATTTGCACGAATCAATCCTTTTAAACTGTCCATTCGAAAACACTATATGGTGAACCATCACATTTAAATGCAAATTCTTCAATCGAACGAGGAGCGTATGTTTTTATACTTGTCGGAAAAATAGATCGCCTTGATGACGGGCGCTTTTGTAAGGGATAGTCCGTTATTTAGTGAAGTTTCTGTTTGTGTATATATACGGCATAGCGTGTTTTGGGGACACAATTTTCGCGATATCACATGTCGCGAAACAAACGGCACCGTGCACGTCCGTGTATACGAATACGTCAGCCTGCCCACGCGAAACGACCCTTCTTATCGCGTTTCATATCGACGCATTATTCAACCCGCGCGATGCTCGGTCACGTCTGCCGCGAATTCGCGTGTGTGTATCTGCATATTATGCAGCGGCGTGTGTAGACGCATGCACTTGTCGCCCGCGATTCTCGAACAGCGAGCGCCATGCGCATTTCATATCATGCTAATGTATGCTGATTTCGTTTTTTATCTCACCCAGCGTCGAGAAATACATATACTATCATCCTAGGTTATTAAAAAAAAAGACACAATCTGGATAAAATACGATGCAAGGGCGCTTAATGAAGTAATTCATCGACGAGCTTAGCCACGTGGTTTACTAAAACGACGTACAAAATGGTTTCTATTTGATAAAAATTGGACGTCTATTATTTATACATATCTGGACATCCAATAGACGTCTAATCGAAGTAGATTTTAAATGATTGAAAATTAACCAGTGACGCCAATGTCGACCTAAGTTAGGATAAATTAAAAGATTTACTTTGAATTATAAATGACCATTACATTCCATCAGTTTTTACAATTCGAACTGTGTCCAATTCGAGCATTTTCCAGTATATTTTCACAAAACTAAAGTGACTCCAATTTGCATTAAGAACACGTCTTCATCTCGAGCCTTCAATTTTCTCAAAAACACGTTTCTGCAGCAAACCAAGGCGGTCTTGTGATTTGCTCGTACTCGGAGTAACCGTTTAAAAATCTAATTTCCCTTCGGAACAATCATGGTCACCGAGTCGGTTAATTAAGGCATTTCGTTTCCTGCTTCAAAAAGAAGAAAGTATCGAGTATATGCGCCAGTTCGCTATATATTCACACACCTATATCTCGTTCTGGTTGTTAAAATAGCCTTTGCAAAACCTTACGCAAAAGGGGTGACTGCAAAGAAGAGGGGATACGCGTGTATACACTGGACGGTAATTTCGCAGATCCGTAGACTGTGGGCGATATTCTGTGCGCGGATGGTGAAATTAACTCCGCCGGTCGGTAATTATAATGTCTCGCCCTGCCTCCTCCATCTCTTTGCTTGCATGGCGAATAATATCAGACTTAAAGGTAAAAGCGTCACCCTCTCGCCACGACGCGTCAACCGCATGCGTAGGAGTCCACTTGACTTAATTGGACAACCCGATATATGCACGAGTAAACGTCGCAGCAACTATACCAATGCGTTTAACCTTTGATTTGGACAAAAATGAGCGCGAACGAGACGGCTGCCTAAAGATCAATTGCCAAGGGGAGACGAAGAAATAGAAAACGAATCGTCGAGCGTGAGAACAAAAGAGAAATCGAGTTTAAAAATAGCGGAGAATAGGGTGAAGGTACAACATAGGAGACGATAATAAGCTGCCTCGTTATTTTGGTAATGAGAAAGCGCTGCAAATAATTGCACTTAGATGAAACCTCATTCTCGCTTGCATCATTCAATTATTATATTTAGTGATATATGTACCTGCAATGCTTTTCAATTTTATATTTAAATATGACTAATTATAACCGATAACAAAAGTGATTTGTGAGATAAGAAAAATTCTTGATCGATGTCGTATTCGAAGTCAATATGGGGAAGACACAATGTGTCAAATTTGCCAGTTGAATTAATGGTAAATTGCTGACATGATGCGCATGACTTGGTTTTAAATTGATTGTTGTCATCACGAGAATAAGCTATTGCTACACATATGAGGACGACACGTGATTCAATTGTCTCAGCTAATGTTGCTTCCGATTATTAAATTGGTGACAAATGACCATCATATACTCTTCAGAGATTTTTTGGCGAACTCGATATTTCAAAAGATATATGTAATGACCGGACAAATGTACGCATTTAAATATGCAAAAGGATGTCGAACATATTTTTCAGGCGGACAGATTAACGGGTCATAAGTTCGTTAAAACATGGCCATTTTGGTACGTAATGCTCTTGGCACAGGATTTTGTACAAGCGCCAAATCTGCACACATATCACATAAAAATGAGAATGCAAGTTAAAAGAGCCTTCCTATAAACACAATCGTTATACAGAGCCGGTATAAGGGTGCGATTCGAGTACTCTTCGGCCGTTCGACATCAAAGGAAAGTTTTGTCGCACGCTTCGAATCACGCGTGTACATATCGAGCATTCGCTCGCATACATATGCATAATGGTAACACGACGAGTGCAAACGCATTTCATTTTACGCTGGAAATATAATATAGTACCACCGGTGGATCGGAATATGCGGTGGTATATACATATACATATATTTGGAAAGGTGTAGGGCGAGAGAAGACCTGTATATGGATATGAACGAGCGGCCGATAAAACTTCAAGTTTCGAGGGTAATTTCACGGTGAATATAATCCCAGTGGGGCTTTCGATGTGCTGATCTTGAGCTACGACGGGTGGGAAAACCGAAGCGATGGGATGAATATGTAAATTCTGTAGAGTTTCGAGTAAACGCGTGTTGTTCCAATATTTTGATAGTCCATAGACCTATTTAACATGATAATAGATTTATTTCGCACGTACGTTTTGTTAGAGCTAATAAATAGCCCGGATTAACATGGAATTTACCGTTAATGGCCAATGTTTAATTTTTACTGTTCATCGGGCATGAAAGCCATTCGGTTATAATGATGTGTTTGGTGAGAATGAAGGGCTTGCTTTAAATGTGAATTTTTGTGTGATATTTTTCAATAATGATTTTGTTGATATATCATTTATGACATTTATCTTCGTATCCGTATAAAGTTTTAATTGTTGGTATAATCATATTAAGAGTATAAAATAAGGTTTTATTTACTATCCCTAGTAGAATTTTTGTTATATTTGATGAAATAACGTTTCAGATTTGAAACTTTGAAAATTATTGCATTGTGTGAATCATAAGCATAATAAACCATACAGCAAGCACCTACTCACACATATTATTGTACTTAGGGGCTTCTAAGTAGCTTCGATATGAGATAAAAGAATCGATTCTATGTAGCCGATGAAAAGTTTAGTAAAGAAACAATTAAAACTATAAATATATACTGACAAATCTGAACAAAAATAAATTAAGCTTACCCTCTATCAATAGGAGTGAAAATTCAGACAGTCTTTTAAAGGAGTGAATTTTTATTTCTTTCTATATGGAAATTTTACCACTTTTAGAAGGAATCGGAAAATTTACATTATATACATAGCAGTTTTTTTTCGTACTTAGCATATATTTGTTTGTGCATATGCATCACGTAAAAAATGGAACTCGCTATTTGCAAAAAAATATGACGATAAACTCCGATGAAGTATTCATTAGCTTATAAAGTGTATCACAGGGTGGAAATGGATCAAAAACCAGAAGAGGGTGCATTCATTAATGTCGAGACGTGGAGTTTACAGAGGGGATGGTAATTTATAAAGTAAATGCCATTTTACAAAATATACATAATTTTATTGATTTTTATAATACCACCAAAGGGAAGAGGGAGAAACTAAATTGATATGTGAAAGGTTCGGGAATGCAATGAAAAATGATATACAGATCATTCATATTCGTGTTTATAATTCATTTGTGAAAGTTCATTCGATTCATATTTAGTTACAAAGAATCCCGCTATCAAAAGTCGTGATGCAAAAAGAATTAACTCTATATATGAAATTAATATTAAAATAAAAATGTGCTATAATTTAGTGCAAGCAATCATGCGTCATTTACGTGCCTTATTTTTGTTGCAAATCATGAAATTTGACTAAAATCCAGTAATATCGTGTAAAATTCAAATTCCGGGAGTTAAATGCTATTGGCAGACGACCTTTCAGTACATTTCCACCTCACAATTTTCGCAAAATTAATTGGCCAGATAGTGGGAAGTCCCTCGCAAGAAGTACCGAGGGTAGCACTGATGTGATTAACGCGAAAATTCTGATAATTGATCAAATCGTTCCAATGTGATACACGTGGCTCCGAGGGCTACCGGCAATATATGCTCGGAATTAATCATATACGTATTCGCTTCGAAATATTACGTCATTCCTACGCTCGCAATCCTTTCGTTACATTGACTTTCCGAGCAGTGAATTTAAATTCGAAAAACGCTCGATTCGATGAAGCATATATGTGTGGAATTTAACGAATTTTGCTGTTTCATTCTGAATGTCACAGATGTTCGCGGTGGGAAATACGAGTAAAACGGTATTCGCATTTATTATTAATTCGGAAAATGGAAAAACTCAAATGCTTTTGTATATCGTGATATACGATTTTAAATTCTTGCGTGAATTGAATTTTTGCCCGAATTGTTACCAATATATAATATGGAATCATCATATATTTTATAAATCCCTAAAATTCAACAATTTGATTATGTTTATTGAAAATTATAAATTATACGGATGTTTGTATACATCATTGCATACTGTGAACATGTAAATTGATGAATTTTTCAACATACTTGGAAATGTTACGAACAACGATAAATATTTCGATATTTTTTACTATATTCTTGTATTTTTATCCTTTTACTATTTTTGTTATATTTGATTGTGTGAATCATAAGATGTCATGTTTTATCCTTCGCGTTGCTTCTACCTAGATGGATTTGGCACTTTGGTAAACTATATTATGTTTGTACGAAAAATTTTACTTTAATATAATGTATCTAAATTGTACACTGCTTCTGCAAATACAATTTGTTTTGAAAACAAAATTTAATGCGTAAAAAACATCCCTTTAGGATATTTTTTTTGGTTATGAAACAAATTTTCGTGATGGTGACATCTATCGGTATCGAAATCCATTTAGAAAGAACAAAGAAGGTAATTGAAATATTTGAGTTTCGTCAGTAAAATCAGAAAACTATCAACTACCCGGAACTTACTATGAAGGTGTATATGGATCTGGAAAGGCAGCGGGAAATATTGAGAAGCCCAGACTCGTCAATATTCTACGGGTTTATCGACGTTCTTAATAATTCACGAAAGAAGCCGGATAGTGCCAATTATAAAATAACGAACTCGGGGTGTAACACGAGGCGGGAAGGGAAAAGTTTTCCCTTTGTCTCGTCAAAGAACGACGGCAGAGCCTCCGAGCTACAAAGCTGCGCGGCATGCATTTCGTTCGCGGCGAAAGAGCTTTTAGCTTTTCTCTTTTCTAATTTATACTATTCATCGGGGTCACGTCTGGTGAACTCTTTGATCTAGGTCCATCTTACACTCTCGCGAAGACATCAGGAAAAACGAAATAAGACAGAGACAGAGACAGAGACAGAGACAGAGAGAGAGAGAGAGAGAGAGAGAGAGAGAGAGAGAGAGAACGAGTTGCTTGAGAAATGCTGGGTGCGGAAAGTCCGACACTTGCTCTTGAAAGAATGCGCATTGATAAATGGTGCGGTTTACAAAGGTAAAACAGTAGACGGGATTTATTATGTTATAGGCAGAATGTAGAATAGATCGAGATATAACGAAATTATCGTTTAATTATTTATTGTGAATCTAATATGCTTGCCTCTCTCCCCTCCCCCCTTTCAGTTAGTATTGCAAGTCCATTGAACTTCCATGATTCGTCAAGTTATCGTCCATTTGTCTAATTTTTTTTCATTCGTCCATGGACGAAAATATAGACGTCGAGACTTACGCACATATTGGACTATCAATGTAATTCCAGTTTTTTCTCCATTAGACCACGTATTTATGTAATAATAAATATACAATAATATCCTTGAGAACGGTTGAGAGACTTTATTTATTTTTCTCCTTGTATGAAAATACTTTACTAATTCAGCATGGTAGTGCAAATGACGACAAGGTATCAATGATTTGTGAAATGTTTCGGCATTTCATGCAGATACTTTTTTCTGTTACTATTGAATACGATATTTAAATTGTTGCAGAATCGTGTATGAAACATAATATATTATTTTTTCGTGTCGAGGATGCAGGTTATCAATTTTCTATTGTGAGAATACTGAGACCAAAATTAGTGACCATTCAAATCATATTTCCACCAAAGGTAAACATCGTAACGTATATACGATCAACCAACAAATTGGTTGAAACATTTCGGGCTAATGGGTGGTGGTCAATTAATTACTGCTACGGAATAAAGTAAGATCTTATGCTAAAGCCAGTTTGACCGAACATTCCGTAGGCGCCAATGTTGCAAATTCCACCGATGGCTCGTTGACGTCTATTAAAAGGACCCTCCCCGGGCCCCCCGATTCGCGACCACTTGAAATGCCGGATTCATCTTCATTCGACTCCCCGGAGAAAGGGACACCTCGGAACAATCGTCAGTTCACGAATAACGGATATTCAGTGCACGTCTCTTATTTTCAAATAGATTCGCCCATCCGTCCGTTCGTCTGTCGCGTCCTGGCCGTGACGTCTCTTTATTTAGATTTAAACTGCAGCCGTGCCACTCTCTGATTTGATATTTCCTTCCCTTTCGAGAGCCAGTCTACTGCTGCTTTCACGTGAGCAAACACGACTCTGTGGGTTTCAACTGCGTTTTCTTCCTCACAGGGCCGTCTCTCTCGACTTCCTCCCGAATTCACCGTCTTTGTGAAACCAAAAGAGTCGCACGCATAAGATGTGACATTTTCCGGGATTGCGGAAAGTAAGCTCACACCAGTGATATATATATGCGAAAGCTTATATTCTTCCGCTTATTGCAGATATCACTTTGAACGGTAAAATTATTTCGAATTCGATCGAGTTGAAAGACATTTTTATATTTATAAACAAAAACAGTTAGGAAAACACCTTATATAACATGCACACGATAATGGCCAATATATATGCATTATATATATATATATATATATATATATATATTTCTAATAAAGAGGGATAGAAGTTTACTTCTACTGATCCACAGAGAAGATAATAAACGGCGAATCATCATTCGTACATTATAGCCACACTCGTCATTCTATCGCATTTGCGTTCAGCGCATGCGCGATGACTCATGTCACACAATCATACTCGTTACGAAAAGACACGCTTCTACATCCCTTGGTGTATAACATACTATTAAGTGCTGGATCTTCATGAAATCATAAATTAAGGTTATATCCCTAGTAAAAATCGAACTGTACAAGAAGTTTATACAACTTTAAACAACTTTTTAATCGTGCCTTAAAAGTAGATAGTCAACAATTATCCCGATGTGTAAGATACGATCTGCATGTGATATTAAATTTAAATGTAATGTGACCTTAGGTTCATTTCATTTTCAATCAATGAAAGCTGTAACGGTTTTAATTATTCTAATATTTGTCGGATGTCAGAATTTCCATACGAGTAGCAAAATGCTCCTCAAACACATTCTTGTTACCCTTTTGTATGTTCATCTTCAAACTAAATAATCTATAATTTTGGTGAAATGATAAGGGTTGACAATAACAGTACTATTTAAATTTATTAAAACTCTTAATTGTTTCTTGTTTCAAAACAATTGAAACAGTGCGTTTTTCCAACCTTTACCCAAACTTAGGCATTTGTGAATGCGGCCCTGCGGTACTATTCTGTACGATTCCATCAGCAGACAGAGCAAAGACAAGAAGACTAACGCCCTGGAATGTAAAATAGCTTTAACGTAAGACAAGAGCTTACTCCGAGAATCGAAGTAATTAACATTGAGCATCCCTACCACCGGAAACTGCATTCACTACTGAATCGTATTTCGACGAATTACCGAGGATTCCTTTTATTATGTCTATACAGTCCTACTCATTTCTTTGCATAATTACAAGGTTCTAAACGGCATACTTTAATAAAAATGAATCCATACTTGACGGTAGTAATTAGTTACTTCAATATATACTACGAGACATAATAAGTTTATATTTTTAAAGAATATTATATGAAAATTATCCAAAAATATTTTATCTTATAATAATAATAATATAATAATATACGTCTTTATTGAACAAATAATACAAGAATTGTACAAAGGGCGAGATAAAGCACAGTGCCGTTTTACAGCCTGACCCAATTATTATTACACATTTTATAATAATTTATATTTATTTAAATAATTTATAATTATCTATTAAAGTAATAATATAATATAATATGCCACGAATAAAAATATAATAATAAAAATGTACAAATCTGAATAGAGGCTTTATGACAAGAGTAGAGAAGGTGATGTAGATATATACATATGCAGCTCTCGTACTGCAGCTCGCATTTTATAAAAACGACTATTGTGCAAACCGTGCAGCTTGAAGCACTCGCGCAAGTAGCTTAAAGGATGACCAGTAATACCAGTATTTTAACAGAGATGTTTTTTTACAATTCTGAGAAAATGGCCCGTTTTTAGCGTAACAGTCGTCTTATCGCATCTCTCAATGTTATGCATTTAAATGCGAATGTCTTATATATATATTCGAGAAACATTGAACTTTTATTCTTTTTCTGATAAACGTTCCTAAAAGAAACTACAAATAACAGTGACTTTAATTATTTAATTTCGACTTTTTATTTTTGTGAATTTATCTTATGTGTTCTTGACTGTGGAAATATATTAGAAATTAGAGTGGATATATTAAAACATTCTTGTCAGCGTTGCGGTGTTCATGTGGGAAATAAAGCTTAATTCATATAAATTAACGATTGATTATTAATGATTAGTCAAAGGAAGAATCCAGTGTTCCCAGTTTAGGGTGATTTTGGATGATAGTGGTGGAACTTTTACCTATTCTAATCAATGAATAAGCTTCTCCCACTATCGTCGAAAATCTCCTAAACTGGTAACACTGGAAGAATCAGACGATGTAAATTGAAAATTTCGGTATTGCAGGCTGATTTTGAATCATCATATAGGAACAAAATGTCGACGCCTGAACGATGCTTCTCTGATTAGTTTTAGCAGTAAACTTTATTTACGAGCATTATGTAGAATATTTAGTTCGTTGATAATAGTTTGAGAAATAATAGTAAAGTTGTGACAGTGAGCACTTTGTATTTCAAACGAATACACAAATATCTAAAGATATAAAATATACCCACGACAAAATGTGATTTACTGAAGATTGTGTTTAAAGTCGTATTGTGTTCTCAAACTGATTCAGACTTATATTTAATAAGTTTCACATTCTCCTCTTCAAAAGTCGCGTTATTTAACTTAAATTAATGTAGAAGAGAGTAGAAATAATTGGCCGATTACGCAGTTCCACTACTTATTATCTTTATTGCCCTACGTTTCGACACAGATTTGTGTCCTCCTCAGGGTATGTAACTGTAAGGTTTCAATCTTAAAATGTATATATTGTGAAAGTAAATAATAAAGTGAGATGTTGGTCACCTTTAATGTACGTCGAAAGTTGAATTGGAATGCTACAACATCACTTATAATTATCACTCATTACTATTAATTTGTAGTTGTTGAATTATATCTACATGAAGTTTATTTACTCCTATTACATCCCTATCATCCCTGGTAGAAAATAACTGTGGTGCTAGCCAGCACCATGATGACACGCCGTGGCACTGGCTGGCGCCATAGTTAATTTTTACTAGGGATTGTGTCAGTAGAACAGTAGTTACCGACACTTAAAAACTAGCAATGTTTAGATCAAATTGGAAACGATTTATTTTTTTGCAAAATTTAGCATCTATTTGGGTAATTCTACATTATGTATATACAATTCTGAAAAGATACCAGTAATTCTAACTTAAGATTGAATCAGAGCTAAGATAAGACAAGGGCAAATTATTTATCTCCTATAATAGTCTCATTATATTTTGGTATTTTATTATAGATATCTTGTATACTGATTTATAGTACCACAGTTTACATTTTGAGAAAGTTGTTTCATGAGAAATTTTTAATTTACACTCTTCTTGTTGCGAGGATAGGTCGGTAAGTGTTCTACTTCAGTACCTTCTTCATTTTACGTTATATAAAACTTTTTACCTACCGAATCATTCATATATACATAAACGTGAAAAATGTTTTCTCCGCCGAGACTTGGTTCATTTCAGTAGGCGACGATTTGCGATGAAGTTTATATTTTATATTGCTTCGCTTTAATTAAAGCAAGAAGGTCTGATAATTGAGATGCGTCTATGCGCGTGTTACGGTGCAAAGGTAACTAATCCACTTCCACAGCGCGTCGGCGCGTTAGCGCGATACAGACCTGACCTCGGCATCAAAGGATGGCTTAGAGCGATTCCAAAGTCTGTCCTCGCCTCAGGGTTACCGGCGCAGAGGGTGAATCGAGCCCTCGATGCGATCGCAGACTCTCGAGATGACGTTGGAAAAGAACTACCGGGATTCGAAAGAAGCGTACGCCCCGGGCGAACGGGGACTCGAAAGAAGCTATACATTGAGAATACTCGGTTTAAGGGAGCTGCTGCCCTGGTATAGGGAGGGAGATAGGGAGATGGTGGTGGTGTGGTGTGGTGTGGTGTGTGTTACCATCATGACTCATGCGGGCGAGCTCTCAACAGCCCTTGTATCGCGCGATCGATTTTTGAATAGTTTCACTCTTAATTGGTAGGTATATCCTCCACAATCCTTTAGTCTCTTCGTGGCTATTGAAACGTCGTAATTAGTCTTCTATTTTAACTGCGGTCTGTTTCATGTGTCGACTTCTGTGTGTTTGAATATTTGTTTGTTTTTTTTTTTTTTTATTTTCAGACATTTTCAAAACATGTCACAACTATTAATTTCTAAAAACGATACAAAATATTCGATGCGTAATATTCTAAAATGTTATAATTGTACAAAATCATGTACAAATTGTAAAGTTTCAAAGAAATGCAAGACCATTGAAAATAATTTTAAACAAAAAAAAATATACATCCCTAGTATAAATAACACCAGTTTCTGTCCAATTTTTCTGGTCTCTGTGTTAAAAGTAATGGAGTCCAGAAAAATGGCCATAAACTGGTCTTATTTTCTGGGGGATATTCTGACAATATCATTTACTGTCTGGATAGTGATATAATTTCACAAACCAAACAGAAATTATTATTGCATAATCTTGTAAACCTAAAATTGAAATGCTACAAAATTTTAGTTGGTGAGTATGCGTATCCAAGGATGATCACAAAAGGTTATGCGGTACAATTTGTCATGGTAAAATCTTGATCAGTCATAAAATATTGGAATTGTTCAAATAAGGTCATTATTATTGGTCACTCAATGTGATTATTAAGAATAGAACAGTGCAAATGAAGTTCTACAATCGTGAAAAATCTATGCACGATCTTTGCGAGATATCAGAAAAGATTACTGAATACAAGAACTTAAGAGAGCGTGATTACCTCATAGAAATAAGTTCAAAATAGTCCATGATTAAGGAAAAATGTATAAGAAAAATAATGTCAGTAGCAAATGTTTCGACGAATGATCAGAACTAGATTTAATAACGCAAAATCATGTCTGATCGAGGTTATACAGTCGTATTCGACAATAATGAAAATTTATTTATACGACACTTAACGAATTCTTAAGAATTGTCAAAATCTATCGTAGTCTTTCCGCCGGGGCATAGCCTCATGTTTTAAATTAAAAATCTGCATTAGACCGAAAAAAAATTTAATATAAACACAAAACCGTTGGTATATGTCATCATGTCCCGATCTGTATCATATTGTTATATTTAACGCGATTTAGTATATATTATACGTAGGCTTTGTTCCAAAAATAATTCTAGCAATTTATTTTACTAATTGATGCGGCTCCACTGCTGTTTTGAAGCTACTGATTTTACCCTCATAGTGTCATATATGTATACAAAATGGAAATTCTGCCCATCCATGCTTCATGCAAACTATATGTTGTCGCCACAAATAACATAATATCGCAATAACTGCAATCTTCCGAGAGAGATATGTCCAACAATTCAAATTGAACTATTTCCAATAATACAGGGTTTTGTAGTATAAGTTGTTTAAATATCTGGTTGCAATATTCACGCTCAAAACACAGTCACGCTTTATTAGACTTAAGTGCAACTTAGTAATTTAAGTTGCCTAATAAAGCCTGACTTAAGCATGAATTTGGACATCGATTTTTACCAGTGACAAAGCACAGGTCACTGTGGTATTTGCAACTTATTATACATTATTTGACAACATTAATGTTGAAAATATTTCATTATATTCAATAATGCATTTTCATTTTTATATCGATTAATCCAAACACAGACTTAATTTAAAGAGCTTATAAACACACTAATACTCACATTATGAATAACGAATGACCATATATAATCCTATGGTAATTCTCATTAAATGCTAATATAATAAAACAATCACCGTCATGGAAGTAGAGAAATGTTTCTAGATCTCTTGTTAGGAAGAGAAATCTGTTGTCTCATTCTTACGCTAAGTATAATTGCAGAAAATGTTGACAACATGTTATAAAAAGGTTTTAAAAAGTATAAATTACTCAAAGTAATAGAATTCAATAAGTCACATATTATAGAGCCGAAAACAAGTACATTAAATCTGACTATCAGATAATCCAATGTAACATACAATTGAAAAATAGCAGCTTTTAGGCAACAACGAAGGGTGCATTCTATGTGGGGAGGGCGAAACAGACATTTACAATCGTTCCCTTTGCATTTCCTCGATCAACGCTTATACTAGATGATTGTGTCATTGATACAAAGCGTGCTGTACTCTCAAAAATCAAGAAGGAAGGAAATTGTAATGGCATCGATAATTCGTTTACATTTAGTTTAATACTTTTACTTTCAATCAGAAGGGAAAAGTGATTTTAAGTACTGAAATGTTACAAGCTTTTATGAATTTTGAGAAAAGTTAATATTCTTTTATTTCTGATGAGTTACAAAATACATTTCTGATATAGTTGCAAAGTACGTTGGTACAAGTGTAAGCTTAATACAATCGTTTGACATTAGAAAAATTAAAAATTGCAGGTGTATAACTTCGGTAAATATTATTTGGCTTTATTGCAACACGATAACGTGACGCAATGGACTTACTTTTTGAACAATGCAAAGGTTAGTCAAATAAATGTACACAAAGTAACAATATGAAAGTTATGTAATTGCCTACATAACATAATTAGTTTGATTTTTCTACTTCAAATATCTTACTTTTTTTCGTGCAACCTGAAGTACAAACCAAATCATTTAGTACATTCAATTACTACAGAGCGGCAATTTCGTTACTCGGACTAAATGAAACAAGTAAAGATCAAGGTTTATGCAGATAAATACTTTTTTAAGCTCTTGGAAAGAGGTCTACCTACTTGTGATCTTCATCACTTATCACGCTTATTTGAATAATAATTACTGTATCTGAGATGGAAAATGTCCCTTGATTTAATGATAATGTAGAATATAACATTAAGCCGGTCTTGTATCGACATTAAAAGCTCGGCAAAGCCTTGTAAATATGATTGATCCAAAACAAATGAATTTTTTAATACTCAACTTTAGTATAACGATAATATTGAGCCCCCTCTTTAACTCCTTTGGGTAAAAATCATGCACGAGTGTAAATTATTACTTTGGAAGTATATATATATATATATGAATATACATATATATATGTTAAAGGACATTTTGTTGTGTTAATAGTTGAAGAAAATTGGTGGCACCCTTTTGGTGCAGGAGAATTTATTTATTATCCTGCATCATTTTAGATCACAAATTTTACTGACCATGAATAAATTTTGAATGAGACTGTTCTGCAAGTCCATCTTTATAAAGGCGCAACCCGTTAAATCCAGAAAGAATAGAAAAACAAAAGAATTAACATGTACACGAGAAAAGTATTACGCTCCCCCTTTAATCAGTTTTCGCATCACTTTGGATCATTTCAGCGGCGGTACGTACGAGTACACATACAATAATATTTCTCCGTGCTTTATGAGGTAACCAGCGAAAGCTCTTAAAATTTTACACGAGTCGTGCTTTTCTTACCCTCCAATATGCGGGGAACGCGTCGCGTTGTTACTCCATTTCGGTTTCGTCACAGGAGTGTCCCTTTATATATGGGAGCCTGTGCGCACCAGCGTGCCGCGCAATGACTCATGCATGACCGTAGCGTGCAAGTGGTATCGCTTCAATGATTGAGGGTGCGTGTGCACCGTCGTCGCATAAAACAAAAAGAGGGCACAGCCCTTCGTCGAGTGCGTCTTCAAAGAGTAATTAAAATTAAAGAAAGTCGCAATGCTTGCCTGTGTAAATAACGATGGGCTTTACGCCCGCACGTTGAAAAAAGGGCGAGGGGTGTGCATTGCAGTTTTCGTGCAAAATTGTAGAAACCAACGGGAAGCTGCTGGAACTTTATTTATTCTGAGAGCGATCTATGTTTTATGTTTCTACTGAAATATATCATTATTCAATTAAAATATAATATCGCTTTAAATCAATTGTTATTTCATGCCGATTTATATTATTTATGTTTCACCTATAGATTTCTGATTAAAACATTTAGACGGCCATTTGTACGTGTATATATATACTTCAAAACTCGTTATTCGCTGGATAGAACAGAGCACCTTTTATTTCAATTGTATAATTCTACAATTAAAAAGACGAGGAAATTACGTAAAGAAATTGTCGTTAAAACTGTGCACTTTCATTATTACAGATAATATATTCAATTTAAAATCTAAAATAATCTAATATAAATATGAGTAGCTTTTAACTGTTATACCGAACACTCAAGTAATGTCGAGCATTCAGTGAACAATGCTTGAGTATTTTTTCAGTATTGGAAATACTTTTTGATAATTTATATGAGGATGAAAATGGATGAAAATCCTTTACTCATGACGTTTTTTTGTGAAATTTGATATTCCCTAGTTTTTTACGTCTCTGATTTTGAATATGGCATCAAAATACTATAATCCAAAATGGCCGACCCAATATGGAAGAATAGAAACTTCTTTATATTGTGGGGTTATGCATAATAAAGGTAATAGGTAATGTTCATCATAATGTAATGTGTGTGAAGACGTACTAATTGCAATGTGAAAGGTAGCCAAACTTAATAGAATTGATTGACAGCGGAACCTTTTATTAACCCTGAATCATCATAATGAATAATTCATCGGATTGTAAAGAAACGTGAACACTAAAAAGCAAAAATTACATTTAGCTTCATCACATTGATTAGCCTTTATAAGCTCAGAAAATCGTAGGGGACTTGAACAGGTTTTGAAATTAAAGAAATTAAGTTATTACCATATATTTTGCCATATGGTCAATAGTAAAGAGTTATTGTACGAAATGATACAATAGGTGATGAACCATATAATTACTGTTAAACTTTCCAATTAATATTCCTCAATTTTTTAATAAATTTAAATATAAAAGTACGCTATCATTAGTTTTTACCATAAACTTCAGATTTTCGTTCTGTAATATTAACATATTTGAAATAGAATTAAAATATTTACACTGTAATTAATGCATAATAATATTTACAATGAATATATTACAATGTTAGTAAAAATTTTAATGTCATCATACTGTGCTATAAGATGGTATAGATATTTTCAGAACGTTACATTTATAACTTTTTATTATTTAAAACGTGACGATAGATTTAAAGTTATGTAAATAGTATATTTGCAACTGCGAATATATTGTAGTTGTATTTAATTATAAAATTTACAAATTCTCGACAAATTTTTCTATACTTGAATTCTATAAGATCTGTTTAATCAGAAAGAGTACGTTTTATTTTACTTTAGTTACATGAAAATATTTAAATGACTTTACATAAAACTAATCTAAAATCAAACTTATTTATAGTGTTTAATTAACTAGTTTTTATAAAGTTGTAGTATATATAGGAATGTGAATTAAAGATAAAAAGGACATCAGCATAATAGCAAACTTGAAATACTTTAAGAGTTGCATTTTTATTACTTTTTAACGTATATAGATTATTTTAATTTTGTTTTAGCCGAAGCTTGTCAATTAAGGAGTATGCTTATGACTTTAGAAAACCTGGAAACTGTTGAACAATTTTCAAATAATAACTTTCGAAACATTAATATTATTTTATTTGTATAATTACAAAAGTTTGAAATTTCCGTCAGATTCATCCTCAACTTTTATTTCGAGGACCAGAGGTTATTACCATAACTTCTAGCAGTTTAATAAAGTTTTATGAGCGTATACACAATTTCATGCACTCCGTGGCAGATTCAACATTAAAAACTATCCCTTTATCGTATAACAGAATTTTCTTACCAATAAAACTACGGTCATTTGCAGTGCTTGACGTTTTATACTGACCTGCAACAAATAAAGCAAATAACTTAATTATCTATAACGCTAAACATTGAAAATATATATAACTATATATATATATATATATTAAATTAAATAAATGTAAATCAGAATAACTCAATTTTAATTAGTTGAATTAAATGTAGCGATATAAATTTCAATATAGTATAGTAACCTGTTATTATCTAACGTGTGATGAAACAGTAGTAGTAAAATGGTAATACTTTTATATGGATATATTTTTTTTAACATGTTAGTCTTTAGTTTTTATAAATCATCAACGCTTTCATCGTATACAGTAAGATTACAAGAAAGGGGATAATCCGATTTGCATTTCCGTGCGCGCATTATTCTCGACGGGTTCTCCTTTGCAGATTAAATTGTTACTTGTTTCGAATTAATTAGAATCCGCTCAGAGTCAAAAAAGGTAAATTTATTTAGCGAATTAATAAATTTTGTATTTACAGGTATACTGTTAAATTAATGCAGGCATGTTTAATTTAATTCTTTCCCGAATTTTTAGGTATATTCTCATATTTGCGCAATGAACGCCATGTGTTATTTTCCCTAAGTCCTTTGCTATATAGATATATTTCCATTTATACCTGAAGGATTGAATAGAAGAAAAGATATGGACACTATTTGTTTGTTATTTGTTTGTTTGTTTATATTAAAGTGAATTACGATGGGAGTTCTAAATAAACAGTGATGTATACGTGAGTAGCAAATTAAAAGAAGCACAAACAATATTTGAATATGGACCATACTTCGAATACGACCTTCAACATTTCTGAATAGGTTTGCATGAATTAAGATTAATTATTTACCAGGGCAGTCGAAGATGATTTATCAGAACTTAGCTGAATACGTTTTTTTGCCTGGAAATGCATTTTTTTCAGTAAATACATTCCATTATAATTGTAATAGGTTATAACCGATTAATAATATCAAGGTGGTTGTCAATATTTGTCAATTACTCTTCAATAATTTTTTGAATGAATTTTCAAAATACAACACTAATTATACAATCACTGTTATTCCTTATCATCGACGGCGAAAAATTTATAATCACTCTTAATAATTTTAATTGTTTGTAGTCTTGTTCGGTTACCAGGATTAACATTAAATATTTATACTATGTAATATAAAATCATTACACCTAAGCAGTTGCAAAGAAACCATAAAACCTACAATTTAACACAAACATCGTAACCCTCACGAATGAGAGGGAGTAGGGCATCGAGAACATGAAAAGTAAATCCTTTGAACCCAAACGCGCGAGACCATGGAGACCCTTGTCAGTTTCAACCCTTTGCCTCGAATCGAACAAGAATATTTGGACAACATATATTATACCCACCCCCACCCCCCCCCCACCCCCCACGCCCAGCGCCACCCCCCACACGCACCACCACAGACCACAACGACGGTGCGGACCATACATCGAATAAGTTTATATAAATTCATGTAAATTTCTCTACCACATAGAAATGTTGTCTAAAAAATAACTTTCAAGAATAACAGGCACGAACCGCATTTACATGATACTTCATTAAGCGCCCCGAAAAATCAACAGCGACTTTTCGGCAACTCGGCGCATCTGCACGAAAGTGAATATAAGCGGGAGAATTTGGTGTGTTTTTTTGCGAAAAGAACACCTCGCACATTCAGTGGCATCGCGACGTTGTGTAACGTCGTGCTCTATGCCTTATTCATCGCGCGAAAGAGACACGATTCTTGGCGTCTCTCGCATCGGGAGGTGTTATGAATATTTGATAATTTTCTCGTTCGCTCAACACTATGAAACGGGAGATCTTTTTTCCACCTTCGCTCGTCGCTTTCTAGCGAGTCTGCCTCTTGCAACGCGCGCGAGGGATTGGGCTCTTTACCCTCGCCGGCCTGAAAACTTCACTGGAGCTCACTAGGGTGCGACTGATTCTTTGTAGCTGCAAGGGTGTCCCTGTGGTTATGTGGCAAAATGTGGGGTTGTCCCCATTAAGGGTCTTTCTCTCTTTCCATGCTCCGTTCCTTCCGTCGTTCCGTGGCCTTTTTTCACGGTAAAACGTACACTTTCTCTCTCTTTTTTCTCTCGTCTGCGCCAAGAAACGACCCTGCAGTTATTTTCCAGCAAACGACAACAACGCAGTTCGTTATACACCGGGACATGTATCGTCGCGATTCGGAATTTCGACGAAGCTTTTGTTACTAGCAGAAGCTCCGAAGGCTAATGCCCGTGAAAGTCACCGGACTGCAATGAGTGTTTCCATACTGGAACAAATTTTAATTGACAGCTTCTAAATTGTAGTTAAACACGATTGGATCTTGTTGTTTATGAACATATCGTATCCAGAACCGGTATTATCTAATTGAAGACAATATACAAATGTGATTAGATAACTTGTTCTTTAGTACACAAATTGAGAACTGCCATTAGGTCCAATTCCATTAAGGTGAACAGAAATGTGGTCTAGCAATGGACTACTATTTGTAGTTCTCAAACAAACAGCGATTCGATGATTGGAGATTGTTTTCTTATAGTGGTCAACGGGAACTTTACTTTTCATTAATACATTTTATTGTTGTAATGATCTAAATACTTGAAGCACTCGAGGCAGGTTTCTCTATTCTATTAGTCAGATTTTCTGCAGTTGTCATTTAGGAAGGCGAACTTTTAATCTACATCAGATTATTCCGTGGAAATTGTCGGCGTCCAAAGGCTCTCATTGCTATTTGAAACGAATAATAAGGTTGAAGGTTACATCGTTTTTGACATTCTTTGATTTCCTTTCATTATGCAAGAAGACGTTTGTATTACTAATTAAGACTTAACGATTAATAAGGTCGGACCTTCTAACATAGACTTTATGGAGGTACCAGATATTTTATATGTCGTATGTAAGTCCGGTTGTCGCTTTTAACGACTTCCTTTAGACGTCCATTGTGCACGTATAGTGGATGTACAACTGACGTGTAGTTGATGTACAATAGGCGTAAACATAAATAGGTTGTCTAATAGGGAAAAGTAGACGTATATTGATCGTCCAATCTGCGTGTGCATCTGGATGTCCACTACTAATTAAGTATTCTTTTATTCACTAAGCGAAGAATACAAATGACAGTCAGCACCACTTACTTATGGATAATCATTGACATTGGAGACGAGTCTAGTAATTGCATCAAGCTACTTATTTAACATTATTTTGGATTCACACATTCATTTTTTCGATATTGCCATTGACAAGTTATACAGTCGATTAACACGCAACGACAGTCTCCGGTAAATGATCGCATGATCCGGTAATTATTCGAGCAAATCAATTTTCCAAACGCATTTATCGATTCGTACCAGGGAGGCAGTTTAGTGGAAACTGAGTTATATAGTCGAGAAACTACCAGAACTTAAATATATCTTTTCTCTCTAGCAGATATTTCGTACCCTGAAAAATCGAATCGCACCAACTTCTGAAATTTGCTTGCCGTCAGTTTACAGCCACCTGGATGCTTTCTAGGGCTTCGAGAGGCGACGCAAGCATCAACCGGCGGGGTTTGGTCTCGCGATCGGCGTCGGAAGTGTAGGAACCGAAAGGCTCGATCAAGATTGAGTTTCAAGTTGTTCACCAACAAACTCCGCCTTTGGGTTCCATCCTTACAAAACACTCGACTTGCCATGCGCAACGGGTCACGGAGCAATCAGGCCCCTTCGCAATATACTGTCCGAAGTTCGTTCGTGCGTGTTCCATCGGGAGTTCGTTCTCCTCTGTTTCGCTTTTTTCAATTTCTCGTTTTCGACCCCTTTCCCGCCTGTCCGACGTCGACGAGATCAATCCCGTGGAAATCGACGCGACTTCTCAATTGGACCCGACTACGACGACCACTGCGTATCGCGTCATAAATGTAAATACATAAAGCTGCTGGAATCTCGATTTTGTTTCTTTGTGAACTTCCAGACTTTTGATCAAGGTAGAAACGGGCGTAGGCAGTAGAGTGTAGGCAGACATCCAATTCCGTTTTCCTCTAAGGAACCAGCAGGTAAAGATTTCATTACGTGCAATTGGGTAAATTTTCAATTTCCTCCGGAACGAATTTATGATAAGTAAGTCAATAAGAGTTAATGGAAAAATGGAATTAACGAACATGTCTCGTATATCTTATACTTTTTTAATATTTCTCATGAAGCAAGTACCACTTGATCATAATCGAATCACAATTATGCTCATGAACTTCACAATTCAATAGAATGGTGAAGTTCATGAATATCAATATACTCGTTACGGTGAACCCCTCGATATAATCTATTATTTGTATTCCCTAATTATTTAAATGATATTAGTTGAATCAAAAACGGCATCGAAATCTGTTAGCATTTCGCTATTAGTCACCATTAGCCTTTCATGTTGTTCCAACCGAAAATGGAAGACCTTTATCTTTGTTCTCAGACCATAAGCGCATCTGCCGTGTTGGTTGTTTGTTCAAACGTGTTCTCTCGGCTGCTGGCGCCGCACGTATCAAGTATATTACTATTATCCCGAGTCGGTACGAAATTGGCATACGATAAACAGGGGACGATGCGTGCGGGACACGCGCGTCTGTTTATCTTTCCCAGCTAATACACCGTGGGGGGTGAACGAGAAAACTCTCTTTAAAAAGCCAGACTCACTCCTGTACCCGCTGTCATTTTTTCCACCACTTTAGACTATGCTCTGCAATTGTGTCCACACGCGGCACCCAAAAACTGGTATTCACGTCGGGGAGCAGACGTTACTTAATATATACCCCCGGTCGGTATATATTTGCCGAGATACAGGATGCCGCACGATGCCGCAATAAGTGTGTTTACTAAAGGACTCCCGTCCGCCGCTTTGTTCCCTCGAAATTGAACGAAGGTGCTGGTCGCGTGCGACTATAAAAAGAATCGAATAATTAGAAGTCATGATGTCGGTTTAACTTATATACGCGGAAAGAGCAAAGTTGGCGCCGAAACACACACAATGGAAAAGTTCTTAACGCGAAAAGTCCTTCAAAGAAGAAACAATTGACTTGGTATTACGAAGTAAAATAATTGCCCGGGAAATCAGAAAGAATGGACAACGGGAGGCTATTTCTGCATGGCAAACATTAGTTTTTCGAATTTGTTTCGCATTGCGTTGCTGATGTCAATGACGAATTTGTCCATTCATTCAAAAATTATTCAAACATGTTGTTTTGGTGGTGTTTAAACTCTATACCAAAAAGACAACATCCAATGAGTTGCCTCATGTTCGACGGAATTTTGAAAATATATAGTCTTAAAGATTGTAAATGATTGCATTTTTTAACAATCGTAAATGTCGACATATGAAATGTAGGATCAGGCTTAAGAAATTATCACTATACGAATTTGGAATTTCGCGAAATCGATAACCATTCATGTGAACACACCCGCCAGCCCAGAGTACAGTAATCTAATAGTGGCTTTCTTACTCCATTGAATTGCATCTAAAATTTACGATTTTATGGAGCGAAAGAATGGTAGCACTGAATTCTCAATGGGATTTTTATCATCACCTATGGCAGTGGTTATCGCATTTCCAGGAAACAGTCTTAAAGGGCTCGTCATCTCATTATAAAAAGCAGACTATCTTTTTTTTTTGATTGGGCATTTAATTGCTATTTGTTTTCATAATTCACGCGATATGTAAGGATTTGTTAATAACTATGCCAAATAAGCAACTTCAGTAGATAGCACTGAAATTGTCAATTGCTTTTAGGAATGGTGTAATACAAATGTGAGTTAAACATTTACTTCTCCTAAATAGAACTTACCCGTATGGCCGTTCAGTCTGAATGGAACTTGATTTCTCACGCCTTCGCCGTTTTATTTATCGAACAAAAACGTCCCGCATGCGCTCCACTTGAATCCTCGTCTTATTTCGTCGGCGTGTATTTAGGACCACACGGGAACATGCGTGCCCTGTCCTTAAAAACACGCGCCCAAGTGGCAGCCGTCGTCGAGGACCCGTGGAACGCAGAGGGCGGCAAATAGCTCCCGTCGTGATCAGGGGATGCGCTGAGGACCCCAGCGGGTCGTAAACGTCCTATCGAAGCCGGCCACACACGTGCAGCAAACTTTGTTTCTCATCGTTGAGTAGTGGATGCAATGTGAAGTGCTCTAGTCTAGCGGGCTCCAGCCGCCCGATAATCGCATTAGCACTACTGAAAATCGAATTTCGCCAGCGCCAACCGAAAAGTGCGAATTAATTCGATTTTGACGATCGGCGAGAGCGGAGGCTGATGATAAGCAGAATCGCGTCGTAGAAGAACAAGATCGATAATGCATCGCGTTAGCTCGACAACTTGCATTAAGCGGTGTGTAAATAGATTATGCTTAAAAGCGGACACTCGTAAAGGTGCGTGTAATTTCGTTTGTCGTAATTTTTCGTGCCGCCGCCGTTAAGCACCTTCGCGTTTGTCCGGCAAGGGATACTTTCAAGTAATTAAGTAATTCAGATTGATATATGAGATTTTCATTAAAGGCAGGCAGCTAACTTATAAAAAAGTTACTCATCGTATTACAATCTTTCCTTTGAAATCAGTGTCCTGATGCTTATTTTATTTTACTTAGTACATATCTAATTTTAAATCAATTTAATATGATATCATGAATATGTACAATACAGAGTGTTCCAAAACTGGCTTTTCGAACAAAACCTAACGGGCAATACAAATATATTGCCACGACAGGCCAATAGGTGAATCAATGGCGTATCACAATTTTTAATTTTACAATAATTACAATAAAAGTAATAATGCAATGTTTATTGATGATCTGTCACCATAACGAACCTAAATTGCCCGCACGGGCCAACTCAAACCAAAAAGCCCAAATACGTCAATATATAATGTACAATTGATGTACAGCATAAAACTGTGTACATATACATTGATCGTCCAATATACGTTTGTGTCTAAACGTCCAACATTAGTACATATTTACACATACAATTTACGTCCACTTTTCGTCTGAAAGTTAATACTGTATGTAAATGTAGATGTATAGGCGCACTAAAAATACTGCCCTTAGTAGTCTACTTTTCTATAACATTCCTTCATTGAAAATAAAAGAAAGTGTTTCACAGAACGCTTTATTTCACAATTTTTCTCCAACATTGCCATATTTGGTATCAGTTTGCCGACTACTTCATCTAAGAAAATCGTACATGAGGTAATCGGTGTCATTCGCGACAACCAGGTCTAAAACTCGGACTCCATACAGAGTTGAATAGAAACTACATTTAACAAGAGAAAATATAAAAATCTAACAATTGATTGAATCCTTATAAGGTTGTTGTATCCCTAAAAAAACATTTTCAATCAAAAATGTAATTTATTTACGACTGAAAATTTTATATACCAAAAAAGTAAGAGTAATAATATTTTTTTTTCATTAATGAAATATACAGAATAAAAAGATTACTTTTCTCGAAAATAAGATTGGTAAAACTTCATATTCAATTCAACACTTAAACGTCAAATTTAATTATTTTTGTTTACAAGAAAGTATATTTTAGAAAAAGAAATAATGAAAGAATCAGTATTAAAAACAATATAATTTTTATGTATATTAATATAAAGTCGTCATTTTAACTTTAGAATATACTTTTCTTAAAAAAACATATCATGTGAAAAGAAATACACGACGCAATGAACTTCAATACATCTTCATGAAGCGAAATAAATTATTTAATATATGATGAACAGAGTGACATACATAATTTGATCGTACAAGAGGTGGTTTTATTTATAACTCATGTGATTAATAAGCGCTACATAATTTTGTTGGCAACGCGTCGTTAATTAATTCATTACGGAGCAAACGGGAATCTTACTACGTTTCGTTATGTGTGTTCATGAATTAAATCGTAATGCCACTTAAACGTCCACTTGAACTTGTCATGATTGGAAAGTGGTGGACATCGCCGGTCATTGTACTAGTATCGAAGCGATGAGTAGATCATGTATTATCGCTCGTAAATACAGTCCGATAGGCTTGTTATAATTAATTGTTGAGTGAATATATAAAGAATATGCATACCATACTCATGTCGTTTTTTTTTCATATACAAAATAAAAATATCCAATTACAGTATAGTTATATTGATTACAAATAATATTGCCTCGTTACATAAATGTTTATTGGTAAACTATATACGCTGGAAGTGACGTATATCTTTTAAGAAATTTATAACATTCTCACAGGTGTTTTTGACGTTAAGACCTTTTGCCATGTCTTCTGGTACGTGATTTTTCTTTCTTATTTCCGAAAGATTTGGACAGTCCGTAATCAGGTGTTTAACCGTTAGAGGACTGCTGCAGAATGCGCAAATATTTGGGTCTTCTTTCGTGATAAGATGAATATGGCTAAGGTGTGTGTGTTCGATTCTAAGCCTATTTATGATGACTTGATATTTACTGTGATATTTAAAACCTCTATTGCACAGCAAAAAATAGGTACGACGAATTTTCAACAATGACATTTATACGCATCCCTGTAGAGTAAAGCATCATCTTATTTTTTCCATTTTCAGGGGGAGGAGAAATTCGTATTTATTAAATTTCCCTTAAACATGACAAGTGATTATTATGTAAAAAATATATCATGTTTATCTGTTATATAAATGTTACATTGACGTTGCATAAATGTTATACGTTATCATCATTTTCATATCTTCATTTTTTAAATATAATGTATGGACCAATAAATAATGGACAACTCGTTTATCTTATTATTAAGCAACGTTATATTATTAATTGTCACATTACATATTAATTTTTATTTTTTACTTTAACACGTAGGTATATTTTGCATTCCTATATAAAATTTCGCAAAATTGAATAAATGTAAAACATGATTAATGTCAGAGGTTGTCGTTTAGGAACCAATTTAAAGAGACTGGGGTAAATTAATGCGCGACGATAATTGCACTATCAATTACCAATTGCTGAATGTTAATCGAATGTCTTTACTTCTACACGACTCGGCACGGGAATGAACAAACGTCGCCGTCGGCACCCGTGAGCAAACGCAACAGGCATTCGGAATTTGCAACGGAAGAGATTCTCTACTGCACTGCAGAAGTCAATTGCAGAGTACAATGGTTGACATTGTGAACCTTGGACGATTTACTTCGGCAGCGACTATTCACGTAGTCTCTGAAAAGTCTCGGAATCGTGGTTGTTCGTGCGGATGTACCGGTAACTCGTGACTTCCATCGCGCCACAATGAATCGCGTTTCTCATTTAACTCCAGTTTACATCGGTGTATCTGGAAGATAAAGTGCAAAGTTACTATCTGAGACGTTCAACTAATCTGTCTCCGAATACCTATATTTTACCATATATACTGACACTGAACTTCGACTGGCTATATATTATTTTCTACCTATGACTTATTTTACGTATTTTTTTTTACAATACGGTTTTACACGTGATTTTTAACCTTTATTACCAACATTTTGCCAATATATTTAGCTATTATATTTATCTTATGAACATTAAACATTCGATAATACTATCAATTCTAATATTAATATGTTTATAGGTGAAAGCATTTTTTTCGTATTTACTTTTTTATTCATTACTTAAGTCCATCTGTAAACTGTATTATTTATATAAATCTTTTAATAAAATCATTGTACATTTATTCCCATAAATCCGCGACGAAACATTTTATTTTAAAGCTATATAATTAAAGATTTACCCATTTTGAATTATAATACATTTAAGTATAATAATATCACTTCACGAAACCAGCGTGTTGGAATTTACTATCGTCTTCAGGATATCGACCGAAACTTTCGGAAAACAGCCAAGCCCGAAAGTTCGCTGCCCTTGGTGTGGCGGAAACGCGGATGTAGGATTGATCCGAGATAGACCTCGTTTCGGCATAAATACGGTGGTGCACGTACATCGACAATTTCGCTTTGCATATAAAGCGTCGGTGAGCTTCTTCAAAGTGCTTGATAAATATAACCCAAAACTCGTTTAGGGTTTCCATATAATCGCGCGAGACAACGAAGTCAACGAAGCGACGAAGGGCGCACGTGTGTGCGTACCTGCCCTGATGACCTAGGGGAATCTCCCAAGGGCCTTTGTTTCCAAAGGCACGTGATTTGGAGTCGTGATGAATTCTCGGTCGCGTAAATTTTAATGTAGGCGATATTAATATCTGCCGGCACGATTTGATTGTTTTTTTTTTGGTCGATTTGTTTGCTAATGGGTTGAATGAAAATTTAATTTTGAAAAAAATGTGAATTAAAATTTACTTTCATTTTTCTAAACACATTGAGATGAAGTCTGTGTCTGCATATCTTGAGTTCTTATATAATGTGGTGCATTATTGGTGCCTTAATATCACTATTTTCTTTATCCCCGTAAATCATTGGTGTCAGCGCGAAGTGAGATCCTATCGATCTTTTCCAGGGAAATATCACTTATTTGGCTATTATAAGATTCGCAAAAGACGCAATACTTTATTCTTAAGGCAATGTCATATTTTCATTGACACAGAATATTATATACTTGATGAATGCGAACTTTGTAAGAATAGGCAGTCCTAATTTGTAACCATTATTACGTACCGGTTTGTGACTAGTTTGACACGATTTCGTATTTAAAGTTAATAGACGTTTAATTTTATAATTTTCACTCAAGAGAACAGTCTCCCCGAGAATAATAATTATATTACTTGAAAAATGTACGTCCCTATGAATGCATACGACCAGAAATAATTGTACATACTTCCGTTCACAACTATGCGTACTTCCACGTCGTATTATGCAATCATGCAATCATGTACCCTCGTGCAAGGACCAGTTTTCCCTCGTACGTATTCACATTCCGTTTCGGTAATAACAGAGGTAAGATATGCAGACCGTAGGAATCCGCACATTGAATAAAGTAAAGAATCTGTCATTGAAATTTGTTATTCTTGTCAGATCGATCTCGGTGGATCGCGAAATCACTCTCCGATTACAGGCCGTGGAAACTGGTTCGGGTGGGTCTCGAGACATTCGCAATTTGCCGCACGATCGTTCTGATTACTAGCATGAATGTCATCTAGAGCGAAATCCGCCTCTGGGCACTAGAGACCACGACAGCTGCAAGCAATGTCATAAAAGTACGATGTTTACGATATTGGCAATTTGCCTTTTGATGTTCCTTTTGTTTAAGCTTCATCGGCGGCCCTGAAGTCGACCATTGCGCGTATTTATTACAGAAAATGCGTATGGCGAGGTACGAAAAGAACGCGATGAGGACGAGGTTATTTAACGTATACATACATTAAATGGTCTGAATAAGCTGTATACGGGAGTTGTTGCTGCTTCGAAATACATAAAAAACCACCAGAGCTCAAATCTGGATGAGTACTCGATGTTAATATGTACACCTTGAATATAGGAGTGTCAAGCAATCTGCACGTTCGAAGGATAATTACATATAAATACGAGTCGGATAAGTAGACTTCGGCGTAAAATGAGAGGGTAAGTAAATCTAAGCAATAGAGTGAATTTAACAGAAAATCAAAAGAAACTACTGCTGTTGTTTCGTCAGAGAAATGAAATTGCGTATGGTTATGTAATCTCTAGTTTCACATGTATGCCTGATTAGGGATGATGGTTTGCTTGATATATATGTTGATAAATTAAATGGGGTGACATAACTAAGGTATTAGAACATTCCACCTATTGAACGGTATTAGGATTATATCCGCTCCCCCAATTCTTTTAAACATTTCAAAATTTAATTGACATGTCTCGGCTGAAAATTATAATTCTAATGATTACACAAAGAATTCCATATATTACCGTAAGTGAAAATTGGAACGTAATTCAAACATACATTTTAAATCGGCGACAGATTTTATATCATCAGAAATTTATTTCATTGCTATATTTTGCTGCGTACCCTTATTACGTTTTATTATGATGAAATAGACATTTTTTTATACTAAAATATATTTATCTTGATTTATTTAAAATAAAATTAGATAAAGTTTCAATCTTCACAAAGTAAAAAAACTCTCACGGATAAATACCAATGACAATTTATTAGTTGAACTGTTAACGGACCATTACAATAAAAGGCTGAGAAATATTAAAAATTGCTAACAAATTATTGATTATCAAAAGTTATTTTACTTTGGCAAGCTATTAAAAATTATTAACAAACCACCTGGAATCTTCTTTTTAATGGCAGGTGGAATGCTTTTACAATAGATTATAATAGATTTAATAGTCTCAGTAGTTTCTTAATAGTTTGGCAATCATGAAAAATATTCACGAAACTTTTATCAATTTTTGTCGATGTCTGTTATTTTTTAAGTGATCAATGGTGAAGAAACTGTTTTGTTTTTATAGTTAAGTTTTCCAGGAGTCGTGAAAATATATCCACTAGGTATTAAAGACATACTCATTACTAATTATCAAAATTCTACCTGCCCATAGTCTTTACTTTACGCCTTTATAGTGAAACTGATACTGACGTATCGACGTTTGTCTTTTTGATCAGTCACTTATGGATATCTAAGAATCAATAGGCAGAAAACACGATTTAATTTTTCAGAAATTTTCATTTTCATTTCCCTTTAATTTCTTTTTATTTTAGCTAATATTTACGTATATCCATCTTCCGTAAATAACGTTAAAATGACGACCATAGACTTAATTAATACATTTTTGTCCGATACGACAGTTTTTATTATTAAAGACATTGTTTAAACAATTTTTTTTTAATTTACTTTTATCACAAAGTCGAAAATATCCCATGTAGAACTAAAGTTATATCAGAACGTGAATAACTAAAGCTAGGTACAATCAAATAAATCTCATCTGCCCTAAGACTTTAATAAAAGTTTCCGTTTTCGACCCATCAACTAACAAAATTTGGAGTTGTACAAAGTAGAGTAATATACAAGACACGTGTAATTTGGTGAGTTCCTTTCTGTTTATTACTTCCCGGCAGATCGTAATGACGTTGCCTTACAAAACTTTTCAAAGTTATAAGCTGTCGTAATTAAAAAAGTTGCGGGATGCTCCGTTGAAAATGAGTGTCGTTACGTGACCACCTTACCTGCGCTGAACCGGTAACGAAATGCCAGTTTTTTGACTTTGTTTCTACTCGCAAGTTCGTTTGTTGTTGGATAACGTCTACATCATTATAACGAGTAAGGTACACTCACTATACACACCATACGCGATATCACATTGCACTTTGCCTTGTATAGTTTATTGCGATTCAGTAATAATGTAATAAATTTTTCATTTATTGCATACTACAACAACAGATCTAAAGTATTCGGAAGGTGGTGGTACCCTTCGACCACCTGGTGTACATCTTATTTAAAAAAAAAAGAAAAAACGAAAAGCACAAGTAATAAGAAAGAATCCAGGTGTAATTTCAATTGAATAAAATGATCATCATGTCATCGATTGATCAATAATAGTTGGACGTTCGTTGGACGTACATTGGATGTACTTGTCTTATTTGGGATGGAGTACAAGATGGAGTATTTTTCAATAAATACAAGTAAAGCTTCTAGAGTATGTGCTAATGTAGCATTATATAGCGTACGCTACAATTGTAACGTAGCATTACAATTTGAATACTGCACTTTAACCGTACCAACCCAAACAGCACATAACGTCTTATAAAGGTTAACGTAAGATTGATGTTGGGATGTTGTAACCTGATAATATAACCTTGTGGCATATATGGTCCGGTGCTCTCAAGAAAAAATAAATTTGACCGTAATTAGAGTTTTGATAAACGTAATTGACAAGAAGTACACTTGAAATAAGACACTTTGTATTTTCATGAAAATATAGAGATGCTTCATCTAAATTTTCCACATTCCTAAATACTTCTTAGCCCATTCATGCATGAATGTCCCATAAAATATAAAATAATATCTCGAAATATGAAAGAATAAATACTACGAAAAGTCATTTCTTCCAAACGATAATTCCCGCAGCCTCCTCTATCCGTGGGAATAAAATCTTTCGTTCCATTTGCATGCAGAGAGAATTCGCGGAAAACTGTCACGAGTACTGGAATCTTCAAAATTAGAGTAGCCATTCGGCGAAACGATCGAATTGGAGGCAAACGGTGGAGGAAGACGAGGGAAAAGGGGAAGACAGAGAACGGAACGACCGCGACACGTCTCGAATTCCTTTTCATGCGAAAGATGGTCTCCGGTAAATTGCAGATAAATGGTGACTCGCGGGAATCTTTCCGCGCTTTCGGCCTTATACCGATCGAGCTTTCGATCGTGCGAAACCTGCTGGGAGCTATCGGTTTCCGATGTCTTCTCTTTCTTGGCAATTGGAAAACTTTTCTCGTAATCCGTCAGATAAATCACGCGGCTCGCACGCTTTGCAATATTCCGGCCGTGCACAGATCGCGCGCCAGCCCCTAGACTGCTCCGTGAAGGAAGCGTTTCCGTACGATTTCGCGAAAGCCCTCTTTTCGTCTCACTCGCTCGCTTACGCCTTTCTGTCTGCGTAACCCGCGAACTCTTTTGCCTTTTCTTTTTGCCCTTCCTTTTCCCTTTATCGCGTCGCCTGAACCCTTCAGCCAGCAGCAGCAGCAGCACGAAGTTCGTCTTATCGATAACCCAGAGCATTCGGAGCCTGCTTGCTCTAACCTCGGCGATAACCGGTTAGTCCGATTCAGTCAGCTACCATTCGGCGCACGATTTCCCATTTCGGTAAGTACTTACGTGGATGACGTACTTCGGAAAACGCTCCTTTTATGGACGATTATTTCGACAAATATGTACTTTTCCTTAACGTTCATAGCGTTTCAGGTATTTCGTTCACAACATTCAGGAGGATTTTTTCGTTCAAAATGTAAATCATCATACTTGGAGTGCGAATGTTCATCTATGGAAGTCACTCATCTATGTATATTTAAGTCACCAAGGGTGCGTAGTGAATCATACCACAAGTTTTAGACTTCGTCGATGATTTTTTATTCTTGGAAGATTTGTATATGTTTATTGATGTGAATAAAAGTATTTCCAATCACGCACGTAACGTATTTTAGGAAATGCCAACCAAACGCCTTAAACCTCCCTATATATCATTTATTTATAAGTAATTGATCCATGTTTTATTAACATAGTGATTAACGTTTGAAAATCTTTATTTTCAAGTTACTAAAAAAAAATGTGCCATGATTTTTAGTTTCATACTATATTGAAAGTAAAAATGTAATAAAAAGATTTCGGTTTAAATGGGTTACTGTCCAGAGGCCGAAGGGGCGAAACCCGTAGTCTATTAAAATGCTAGTCTTAACAACTTATATGGTTACATCTACTAGTAAAATAACACAACCAATTAACAAAGTTAGTTATACCATACCCTACTAATTAGATAGTATAAAACTCACAGATTTCAAGCAGCATAGGAGAAAAAAATGGTGGCGAAAAATGATATTTTGTAGAGACGAACCACTTTTCACTTTTTTTGCATAACCATAGAATGTATAATTGTAAAATAATGGAATGTACGAAATAAATAATCATCAAGAACATTTAATAAAGGATGCGCATCAACTATCTAGGACCCCAACGACAACCCTTACGCCCGGAAGTACAATAAATCTAAAGCTCTACTCCTTAAAAGGACAAACTTTCTGCATCCCCGAGTCCGCATTGGGATAACAAACACTCAAATATATACTCGGAAGCACTTTCATTAAATTGCGGGTAAACCTTGGCAAGTCCCAGAAGTGCGCGATAACCGGGATGCACGTCAGGGACGTTTTCTTTCTCACATGCGGCGACGCCGGTGGTGAAGGCGTTGCACGCTGGCTGTTAACGCGCGCATGCAATTATGTCTCGCATATCCCCCCCCCCCCCCCCCCCCCCCCCCCCCCCCCCCCCCCCCCCCCCCCCCCCCCCCCCCCCCCCCCCCCCCTCCCCCCGGCGCGCCGCCGCGCCCCCCCCCGCGCGCGCCGGGATATGTGCGAAACGTCGCGTCGTCGTCGGGTTTCGCCCAAAGTTGCAACTTCCCTCTGTTACCTCGGGAAAAATGCGTTTTAATCAGGAAATACGAGTATTCATTTAATAAAAGTCGAAATTGAGGAAGTTTACTGAGATGACAGAATTGTTTGTTTTATAAAAAGTATTGTTGAGTAAACTGTAATGTAGTTGACACAATCTATTGTCATGGCTGATATGTCAATCATTTCTACGATTGACCCATTATACGTCTTACATATACATACGTGAATTGACGTGAAAAAATAGATTTAAAGCACATAAGGAGCGACCGTAAAACGCTTAAAATTTATTCAGGATTATATATATGTATATATAGCAGGATGTTCCGTTATGGACACCCTTTCGTTTTTGGTCCATAACTTTTGCTCAACTAGATATTATGCAGACATATGCATATGTATGGAAAGCTAGACACTTTAGTTAATTGAATCTGCCGACGAGATAATTTTTGTTCAACATTTAGTTGAGTCTTCATTATTGACAATCAACATTTTTTGGAAAAATTGGAAAAAATGAATTGAAACCGTCGCAGATACCTAAAGAAATGAGAATTTATTGGTTTCAAAACCCTTTAACGACAAAATAACAACAGAATTAAGATGGCACTATTCATATATTATTCTTCATCTTCTTCACAATGTTTACATTTTCAATAGCTCTTACGCATTTGAGCACACTTGAAATGCATTGGATGGCATTGGCGGCGGTCAATTTGCATGGCAAAAGTTTTGAACAAAGAATGCAAAAGTCCACATCCTCGTCAGCTGGTAGAGACTCCTTTATCTTAGCGAGCTTATTAGCCGCTGTTTTGGCTGGTGTCGTTGCATTTGCCGCTTTCTTCCTTTCACGCTCGGCTGATTCACTCACAAAAACAAAAGCCGATCGTGGAAAACTTGGGAATCCAAGGATCGATAATAAATTACACAATATATACGACAATATTTTATGATTTGTGAAAAAAGAGATGTTTACAACCAAACCAATTTAGGTGTGCCCAACACCGAATATTGCAGCCGCATTAAAACCTCATCAAAATACCTTTTTTTTTGTACATTTTGGTGGCTGTCGCTATTAAGTCATTAAATATAATACATTAAATGTATAACTGTGCAATACACTTATCTTTTCCATTGATTAAATTTGATTTGTATGGCCTTTAGGAATATTGAATTGTTTTGCGGCGACGTATGCATGTCAGAAAATTAATTTGTTGGCAGCAAAAAGCAAAAGCGACTTCTTGCTTTCATATTTGCACAAAAACTACATGTAGCGATAACACACACTTGACATTTGTCAAATTTGATTAATTTCTTTTCAATCAAAATTTACGCAGGGGTGCCCACAACCGAACCATGTCCACAACTAAAATCTTCCCTATATATATCATTTCTTTATATATATATATATATATATATACAGTTTTATATTTATATATTTCTTGCATTTATTATACATAATATAATTACATATTACATAAATTTGATGAAATCTAAGGTTTCAATCTATAAAAAGTTTCAACATTTGATATTCTTAATCGTATATAAGAATAAAAAAATTGTTCAATATGACCCTATAGTAGAAAATGAGTCCAGTTTCTGTCCAGTCCATGTTAAAGGTATAGGATAACTGGGCAATGTAACAGAAAACTGGACAGATTTCTACCAGGGGAATTTCATAATTTAATTTATTTAATCCTTCTACACTTTCTCGAAGTATATATATACGTATATATACTTAGATACCGTGACTAATCTGTTATTTATTAACATTCGGTACAATGCACGAATTATCTATCGATAAATAATTGCATGGGATCAGATAAGTAATGTCAATTGAGCAATCGTATCAAGATCGTATGACATTAATTCGTTGATTTAATTCTAGTTTATGTATATTAAATTATAAATTTACTGTTTAATATTAATAGTAAAACCTCCAATAAATTTAAGCTTAAATTTATTGGAGGAAATAAAAAAAAAAAAAATAAAAATACTTTAAAGTATGTTGTTTTTATTGATATTTTAGGTTGTTTTAAAATACTCATATGAATATAATTTCAAACTTTCGTTTACATCCTTTTTTTAACGAAGAAAAGAATATAATGTCGTTTGTTGCATACTATACTAATTTTTAGTTACAATACAACTAAAATCTTAATAAGTTTTAGATAAATTCTGAGATCTTTAAATTTCTTGAAGTGAAAATTCTCTTCACAAATAAACTCTTCATTGCAGAGTGCATGTTTACTGTTTAAGAGTGATATTTTACTTTTTCTCGAATTATATAAATTCTGTCTCTCTCACTCTAAAATACTATAACTAAATTACTAGAGTGATATTTTGCAATATTTTGGAGCGAGAGTTCTCGCGTTTGAAGAGTGGCTCAATTTTTACTCTTTATAAGAGTGAAATATCAAATCATGAAATTTAGAAATTTAGACAAATAGCATTTGTATGCTGGTCAAAGTCTGTTTAAGTTTTTGAATTATGAAATCTTCTATTTTGTGTCTGTTACTACTTGAAATTTATAGGAGAGCAAATACAAGGCTTAGATAAGTCGAATTAAGACTTTTCCATTAGATCAAAAATTAGTAGATAAATTTTGATTTTATTATCAAAAAAGAAATAATATTTGAAGATTGATATACGTAAATATTAAACTTACAAACCTCGTAGAAAATTTAACGTGGCTTTGCCATGGCCACGGCTCCAGAAGGCTGACTCTCGTGAGGCCATGTCAATTTTTTTACCAGTGATGTATGTGTATATTTGCATGTGACTTAATTTTAAGGAAAGATACCGTAATGCCTGGATTTTATCTACACTCAACGAGACTGTGCACCTATATCTAAGTGAAATATCACAGTAAACATGATATACTAGTTTATAAATATAACCGATGAGGCAATGAGTGCTCGTTCCATGTATTTTTAAAACAAATTTTTTTTTAATACAACGCTATATATAATATACATTAGAATAAACATAAATAAATAATTAAATAAATAATTATATACACATATTAATCAGAATAAGAATTCAGCGTCATCTGAAATTTACTGGGCATTCTTTATCATGTATAATGACACTCCGGAACTTGTAAAATCGAGATTTTATTTGATCTCATATAAAATAACTTTTGCGAATATATGACTTATTAACCAACATAATAAAAATAGGATAAAAATAAAAATTGGATGTCGTAAATCTTGCTTAAGTTCGTCATTCAAAATTGAGTGTTCCGACATTGTGTTCTTAGAAAATGTCAATAAAAATATGTAAATATAGTAAAAAACTTTTTACAATATCATAGCACAATAAAATGTTATAAAATTCTTCAAATTTATTTCAACACGAAAAATAACGAAATATATAATTGGAACTACATGAAATATTAGTATACGTTATAGCTATATCTTTTTAGATATACGTTACTTTGACCCATACCGTATGATCGAAATATTGAATTTGGCCACTTCAAAGTAAATTGTCCGATGTTATAAAATTCTTTAAATGTATTATCTCGAATAATTACACTAATCTGATATTAAATAACGTTAAAACATGTATAAATTTATATATTTATTTAAAAGAATAATTCACAAAGGTTCCCTAACAGCACCGAACCTTACAGCAAGGTTAAGTAATGTTGCGATAAGGTTATATAAGCAACATTATATAACATTGTCATAAGGTTCGGTGCTATTAGGGGTTTGTTTTTTTAATATTATAATGTGAAAATGTTGAATTTAAACATTATATTTAGAAAGTATATATAAGTAGATGACTCTTTCATATGTTGAGAGGATTATCAACCTTTTTATGAGTTCATTATCCTTTCGATGGTAAAACGATATTATCCCATTGTACAATAGAGGTGTGGCTAAAAATTTAGTTTCAATTAGTGTAGAAGGTGATTTAATATATTAAAATCCTTTCGGCTAAATGTTTCATTAATTAACAATAAAATATTAAAATCCAGCGATGCACCATTAAAATGCTTACAGTAGATCTTGTTTTAATAAAGTCCTCTTATAATAAGTAGTACTGTTTCGCTACATACTAAAGGGTGCTTATTAAAACTAAAAATAAAATGAAATGGGCTACTCTAGTATCACAGTACATTGTTCTACGTATATATTATTTCATGTCTCTACAATCTGTATACAAAGCCTACCAATACGTTTCAACATCACGTTTTTTCGTATACATTTTGTATTTGTATAATTCATCACATATTGCAATATGTATGTGTCCACGAAATTCATTAGAAATACAATCTAAGATATAAAAATGCAGAATTTTCAACGTTAGTTCAGAATGAATAATGACATCCCAACCAGGAATTAAAATACGGATTTATCGTTAATTATTCATAATTCATGTTAAACTTTTATCCGCCAAAGTGCTTTCCAGAGAACGAATAATTTCATTAAATTTGCAACATATAACTAACTTCTATTTTAGACTTGGATGTCATTTTTATCATGTATGATATCATCTCCCAATCTATGTGCAATCGAGGTCTTATTGATCGTACCAATAAACGAAATTCGACGTAAACGTAGACTCAGAAATCGTTCGAGATAACGAATCTCCAGGACAGAATGATTCGATACGATTCAGCTATGTGTACGAAAGTGTTAATGATAACACCATGCCTGATAAGAAGTGTGTCTTATAAAGCAGATGCTTCGCCACACGATATCAGAAGTCGATAACCGAAGTTCCTTCCTACGCGATTCTCTAATAAGCAACAATGATTCCGAAGTTCATGTGCATCGCAGTCGTTCTGCTTGCAGGAGTAGTGTGTGGCTCGTACTCTCCTCCAAATTACAACAGAGTTTATGCTGCAAACAATGCATCTCATCACCTTATTGTCGGCGCCAGAATGCCGGCGGACAGACTCGTTTACCAAGAGAACATTATCCAAAATTCCAAGTGGCTGCAGGTCGTCACCGTGTTGAAAACTTTCAACGTTTCCAAGTACGAAAGGATTACTCAGGTTCGTGCACTGGACCAAAAGATCAATGGAAATGGCGCATTCGCTAGTTTGACCAATGGAGGACCTGGTGCCTCGAACGTCACCCTTAGATTCAAGAGCCAAAGAGGACACGGTATCAACTTTAAAGTCGAGCTTTACGCAAAGCCCTACTACTATTGATTATTCAGTGGTGGCTTTTGCAGCCCAATTGACTGCACCATTTTACATTTTGATTGATCTAATTGTTATTAGGGATGTCAAATCTATAAAATCGACGTTTTATTCATTCGGAATATTGTACGCTTTATGAATTTTGCTGAAGGTTCTTTAATTATAGCCTACGAAAACTACGTGAAAACCAATGACATTGCGAAATAGTGCACAAGAGCGCTTATACATGTCACATACAATTAAAACTAATTTTTATTAATTTATATCTGATTTGTTTATTTCCTTGTATATCTTTCTTATTTTACTTAAATTAATGCATGGTTTTTAAACGCCACACTATATTTTAAATAGTGAATTTTTCTTTATTTCGAGGACATCACCAACTTCAAAAAGGTCACACTTATATATTTCTTATTATGATACAATCCCTTTAAAATAAATATTGTTTAGTTTTTGTCAAATGGCTTAATTTAAAAAGATAACCGCTTAATTAAAAAAGTATTTTAAACATTCAGATAATCCAATGTATATACCTCTTTCTTTTTTATCAAATTAAGACTCTAGCTATCTTTAGATAAACCCAAATTATCGAAAATGTAAAGCAAATTATTTTAATTATCGGTTTTCATTCATTCAAGCTTAAATAATGCTCTTAAATACTTGGTTTAAATCCGCCTGAAAATCTGTCTGCTACTTACCGTAATGTTAAATCTAAAAATTAGGTCAGTCTCAAAGTCTATCGTTCTGTGAAATGAGGATTAGTATATATAACATTAAAATTCAATTATTTTTTGAACATGCTTCGGCAGGTAAAATTGTAGAATTTTTAATTTACTTTAATAGATGTATCTAAGTCGATAAGATTTTGACAAGCGATGACAGTAACAATATGATACGATGGATTTACCATTTTTAACACGGGATTAAAAGTTACTGATTTAAATTGTAGTACCTTATTGTAGAATGAAATTAAATTTTTTTTTCAATCATACTCACTTTTATTTTTAAATAGCATCAATAAAGATAGCCTTATTAAACATTTTCAAAACTTCGATTTCGACAAAAAAGAATTCTAAACGGGTTTTGTAATTAAGCCTCAATCATCGTAAATAAACTTGTTATTAGTGTAGAATAAAGTCAAAAATACAGCACAAATCAGTGAAGTAGGCCGACAGATAAGAACGTTGGTAATGTACGTGAACAATAAAGGAACGAGTCTCACGCATATTTCGGCCTTCATATATGATTCGATCCAAGTCAAATGTAGTAGATTTGTCATACTTTCCGGATAAATGTTTGACCCAATAATTACTGTCGCCTTCATATATAATAACTGCAATAAGTAAGAAACCAGATCAGATGCCAGTCAAAAATAAATAAAAGCTTTACAGTATCTTCAATAGAGATTCCATCCACGTTGAACGTTTCACAGCCAAGGGAGATTCGAAAAATCCCATTTCACAGACCACATAAGATAGAAATTGCAGCTGAGGTATTTCAGGTATAATTTTCATCCAGTCTGGATTTTGAAGTTATAGCATATGATTAAATCAAGTTACATCTCATTGGAAGTGACAAGTCAACCATTTTAATAAATTTCCAACCATTTATCAACGAAAGTACATTAAGATAAAGCTGCACGTTTGTAGATGTAAACATAGTCTTTTTCGATAGAATAGTAAAACGCACCTCCATTTATCCCCCGATTTTCCGGTAGATAATGCATCAAGAAAGAATGGAGAGGAAGAGATACAGGCGTTTCTTAAATCTAACTCGCTTTTTTGTTATCATCATATGACGTTCATATATTGGATACGAAAGGGAACGTATTCCTATTTTGGTGAAAGGAGTCAAAGTCGGCGCAAAAAGGTTTTACTGGTTTCGCCCAAGGGTTCGTCAGGTGCATCCACGAGAAACTTTTGCGACGCGTCGGGACGAAACGCGAAGAAGAACAGACGCGTCGTTTCCTACTACGGATCTCCCCAAATGCTCGCGACATGAATTTTAACACGCCTTCGCTGTTACTGCAAGCTCGGGAAACTTTTCCGGCTCGAGTCGGTTCTCGCTTTCGTTTTTCATTCTTTATTCCCGGATACACTGGTTTTTTCCTCGAGATTTCCGCGGCATTTTTGAGAATTTGAACTGTAATATAAAAAGTGATTACATCATTGTGCGACCGCATGGGAGAATCATTCTTAGCTATTGGCTAACAGCTGATTTCCTTTAATCGTTACATTTTTGGAATAGAACGTAAACATAATAATCTAAAATTTAATCCAATAAAACTGATAACGTTTACTCTTAGTACAATTCTCAATTAAGACATTTAAAAATGCTTTTCAAAGATAGCACAATTTATCACTATAGATAACACAGTATCAGTGTCACTGTATGTCAGAAAAGTTGCAGCACTAACATTCTTACATGTCACTGGTTAATTCGTGTTGGCAAAAATATCCACTTCGAAGTTGATACCGTGGTTTCGTTGACTTTCAAACTTTAAGGTTACATTGCGATATCCCGGTCCTCCTTTGACTAGCTGGACGAAAGCACCTTTTCCGTTTGCGGTTCTGTCTAGGGCCCGAACTTGAGTGATTATGTACGAATCCATAATTTTGAAAGTTTTATTTATGTGAACGATTTGAAAAATCTTTCCGCTTTTAACCACGTTTTCTTGATAAACTAACTTGTCCGTAAGCCACTTTGCTCCCACGATCAGATCGTGAGATTGTTTTTCTGGAGTAGAACCCGGAAGAAGTCCACGATGCTGAGCGGCTACGGAAACTAATATTAACAAGAAGAAGAGAACATTGCTGAGTTTCCTTGACATTCTTGATTTGACCAAGAAATCACAAATATTCGTCAAAAATTTAATAACAAATAAAGTTTTGAATAAGAAGTGTGCAAGACTGCAACCGTAGATTTGCACTATGTCGACTAGAAATGCATGCAACTGTTTTATAGATGCGAAATGCTTATCGGTTGTTACTAATCATCTTATCAGTTAAATGGGGCAATGGTCGAAAATGTACATTCTCTGCTGTACTTTTCATTTATTATGACAGGTTATCTTTCACTGGATCTTATTACCTGATGGTCTCAAAGAAATTTCTTTTACGACCGCGTTGTCTGATATTTTAAGAAAGTATAACTGAATTCATAATTTTTTTAAGAAATAAAGAAATGTGTATAATTATAATTATTTGTCGAAATTGAATTGTCTTCTATTTCGAGTAATTCGAACTGTATCAAACAGATGTTCGGTCTCACTTGTAATATATCGTAAACCAATAAATGTTCTGAAAACACCAGAAACGCATTGGGTCATATATTTTCATTCTTAAATCCACGAAATGGACATCTCGATGTTATCTCAACAAAACCAGCTGCTAAGATGAGCAAGGGGGTTCTGCAACGACTGCCCGGTCCGATGATTCGTTCCGTTCAAATGCGTCATCTAATCAATAATTTTACCAGCCCAAATTACTTCCAATATCTTACTGCAAATCTAAATTCATAACGTGAATTTTCCATTCAAGACTTCGAATTCAAACTATCCTTGAGCTTTTCGTGTGTTTACTTTATTCGTTAATTAAAATTTGTCAGTGAACAAACAATTGCTTTATTTACTCTCAAAAAGCACATTTAACAAAAATTTTTAACAGAATAGAAAAATTGGAATTTCTTATGTAATCGTTTTTCCGTATTTGTTTAAGTGAAAGTGGTACAAAAACAAGTAATAAAAACGTCACCTATAATGTGTGATGATTTAAGATAAAACTCGCAATGACGTGTCTCTTTTTGTATACGTTAATTTACAACATTCTAAAATAAATGAAGCCCAGATAAGATAAATATGTGTATTGAGATGACGTCGGGGATATTTACATTGCTTATGGAATATTCTACAATGCAAATTTCTTAAGTTTTATTAAAGTTCTGAAACTTTGAAATTTTAGTCCATGAGTGTGTTCACAATTTTTTTCAGAAAAGAATTAGAAATTCAGATGTTACGTCCAAAGATTGGTCTTGAAATATGCAGTCATTATTTGTCAGTAGTTGGCTCTTGCGTACACTTCCAACTTAAAATGTATCCCATGACCCCTCTGACTCTTGAATTTCATAGTCACATTCCGATACCCAGGTCCACCATGAACGATTTTTGCATAGGCACCATTTCCGTTGCTTTTGTAATCTATAGCTCGTATCTGCGTGATGGTGTGCATGTTTGGTGCCATGAAAGTTTTGACCACTACTTGGACCTGCATCCATCTTGACATCTTCAATATGGTTTCCTGGTGAACGAGTTTATCGAACGGCGCTCTGGATCCGATGATCAATGTATGGTTGACATCATTCGATCCAAACCAGCCAGCCGATGTAGAAGGCGTTAAAAATAAAACTGTTAGAAAACCTGCAGCGAATGCTGCGCCTAGCGCGCACTTTGGCACTATCATTTTTCACAGATTAAGAATCGTTTAGGAAACTTTAACGCGAAATTTCGATCTTCGACTACTTTCCCCAGCAGCTGTAACAATTGTTTTTATATACGAGCATCTCTTATCTTTTTTTAGTTTACTTTACTTATTGAACTTATCAGCTTACCGATGAAGTCATCTTACTAGCTTGGAAAGCTTTTGTTAGCAAATTGTCTGAATCATGCGAAATTTAATCGATAACACGCAACGGTAATATCAAATAAAAACGATAAAAAATAATGTTTTTTTTCTTTACCTGCAGTATAGATATATTTGCGGTTTGTAATATATTTCAAATAACTTTTGTTTTATACTGTAAATTGTTTACTTAGTATTTACAATTATTTTATATCGCATTTAAATATTTATTTTTATTTAGAACTATTTAATAATGATCATTGAACGTTAATATTTAGACCGAAATACTTGGTCGTTGTTGAAAACTGTTAAAAAGTATCTAAATTAAACCGTAGCAACATTTCTGCATCATGTGTGCTTGACAAGTATTGGATGTGCCATCCATTAACATCTATCGCTGAATTCAAAGGAGTGATCAATCTTGTGCAATACAAATAAAATAACAAACCTCGAAAAGGAGGTCATTCCGTCTTATTTTCGACGCTTATGTTCCTATTTATGTAAAATGGCCCGTTTGTGTTGACGGAACCAGAAGAAAAAATTTTATTTGTTTTGAATGTTTTAAAATTTTAGATTAGTAAGTAATACTTTATTTTTTATAATATACACTTAAGTGTACATGTTTTTGTCCAAATCTTTACTATTAGCGATTTGATGAAATAAGTGTAGATAGGTATAGTGAAATGGCTGTTCAAAATGTTTCTTTTTTGTACTCAGGTGATGTGACCTTGATTGATGGTCTCTTTATCGAAACCAATAGTTGAAACCATAATTCTAAATTCTTTATTTCATGAGACATTTTCATACGTACCATAGGAAATTCAATGATATTTATTATTTGAAAGCTAATAATAAATATGTCCCCAAAAATATCATGATTCATTCAACTTAGCGTCAACTCTAGATTTTTTAATGCCAACGCCATTACATATTTCTAGCTTTTTATAGGGAAGAATATAAACACAATGACAAATGTTAAGAAATATTACCGTAGAACAGTTTTTATATTCAGAAAAGCGATCCCAGTGAATTTCCTATAAGTTCCCTTCATGAAGCCAAATTGAAGATTGACTATACTTCTTAATGGCGCTGCCTTGCGTAGCAATTGCAGATCAAAAGTCGTGCAAAAAGTCGTGTTATCTCAGTGAGAAAGGTTAGAATCGTAGAACTCCATCCAGTTTCCGTTTTTTATTGGCAATCCATTTTCGGGTCGGCGATTACGGTCGTTTCGGTTAAGCGCATCATCCAATCAGAGGCTTAAATCTTGTAATATCAGATCGAAATGCAGCGAGCTTATTGCGATCAATCATCTCTGACATTTATGATCGTTAATCGACAGCATAAATATTGTGATTTCAACTGCGATAGGTTTTATAATTGTAATAAAATACAACTAATTGTCGATTGTTGTTTATACGTATCGTGGACTGTTAAATTTGTAATATTATGTTCTATAGTAAACGGCGTTTGCAGTATAGAGTACAATAGGTTTTATGCAATCTCTTTTCCAGTCAGGTATTTTGCACAAGTGCTTGAGCAAAATGCGTGACCTTTTTTGCATTTCAGCGAAAAGCGCCCATATGCCATTTCAACTTACCGCATTCTAACAGTAACTAATAGTACTTATTTTCCAATAACGAGGAAACGAGCAAAGTACTACGATAAAAAAAAATAAACGCCCTTTGTTTTTCGCTCTTATTGGAGTGTCCCTCATCCTTTCATCCTCGTTCATTTTTTTTCGTCAGCTCGTCAAGCTATAATAGAACGGCAGTTCTCACTTTGCTAGCTTCTCAAGCGGATCGCAAAGCCGGGCCAACGAAAGCGCAATAATATTTCATTTGAGAAATCGAGTCTATCGCTTTAGCCATTTTTCTCTCACGTCTAAAAAGAAGAGCATGAAAAATTGTCGCGGTTTCGCGCTGGATGTATTAGGTGCTCTTCTTTCCGGAAAAGAACGAGCGTGACGGTTCGCTTTAATGATCTTTCAGTAGCGAGCTTTCGGAATGACTCGCTCTTTTTTCGGCCTTCGAATAATCCGACGGTTGAAGAAACCCCACGACTATTAATCAGACGTTCCATACGCTATGTGAATTTAGATGACGTTTTAATGACTTTACGAATTTGCATTAAAAAAATCATCAATGTGCTTTTTCATTGTGTACATTTCACTAACGATGTTATAAGAATGGGGAAGTTGTGTTGCCTCCAAAATAAATGTATTGAATACACGTTGCATTTTTCGTAATCCATTGAATGTTTTAATAATTGTGTTAGCAACAGGAAACCTACCCAGCAAACACAAAAGTAACAGGTATATAACGACTATGTAACATTTATGTAACAAGTAACAATTATATAAATGTTACATTACTGTTACTTTCTGTGAAATTTTTTACGGAGTTGAATCATATTATTATAATATTTGCGTCGATGTAAGGTAAACAAATCCATTTAGTCCCTTCGCTGTGAGTCTAAACGTAAAAAAATACGTCTACTGTGTATTTTGGTTCTCCCCTCGGGTCAATGCCTACACGCTAAACACTATTTAGGGGAGACTGGAGTAGTTGAACTGTCCTCGGCAGAATAGAGGCAAGTAATAATGGAAGTAAAGTGAAATGCTCGGGGAGACGTCTTGTCAGAAAACGTAATTGTTTCCAAATATCTTATCACTGTATCTTTGCGCAATTCTCATATTTCGCGTAGTATGATTTCGTTACGTGTGTAATGTGTATAATCGTTACGAATAATTGTTAAGTTTCAAAATTAGTGATATCTTAGAGAAAGAAGAAATTCTTAGCCTTTAAGGATGGAGGTTGTGAGGCCAAAGCCTATTCCAGTTTATAATATTTGGAAATTTCATCAAAGAGACGCGGTTTCTGGTAAACCATAGTCGTACTAGAATTTTAATAAAACATAAAAGCACCTACAGAACCGTACGAGAGAATATGAAGAATCTGCGACTACGGTTTTTCTCTTCTCCTACGGTAGCGAAGGAGGAGCTGGTCTTAACGAAGAGGTGCCCCACGGGGGTTGAAGTTCGTCGAGGCTAAAGCACGTCATACGAGGCTCATCCGTTAACAGACGTCTAATGGCTCCCGGGATCAAGGGCAAAAAGCGAAGAAAGCTCGAACGGGAAAGGGGCTGACAGTATGGATTTTTATCTATCGCAGGTGCCTCTATCCTAACAGAGTGCGTGCTGCGTCTGCTGCTCGCCCTGAAATCCGGCTTTGCGAAGTCCTGCGGACAAAGGGCGCCTTCTTCTCTCAGTAGACAAAGGTCTTTTCAAATTTCACGCGTCATGCTAATGATATTTCTCTTCGTTTTTATGGATTCTTTTTTTTTCGGGTCGCCCTGATACTCAGTTCATTATATGTATCGTCCACCGTGAGTGAATAAAAAAAAGAACAATAGAGAGAGAGAGAGAGAGAGAGGTGGGAGGGGGGAGAAGGAGAAAACCGAAATCCTTATCGACTTATACTCTGACCACAGTACGAATTTCATTAACTGAACAAATTCAGCATGATGACTTGTTAATTTACAATAAGCCTCCCACATGTAGTATCGGACAAAAATGTAAAGCGTAAATGTTTTTAAGGTTTACCAAATATTAAAGGGTTATTAGTCACTAACAACATTTCTATTTTGTTGATATTATATAATGCAGGGTGTCTCATTTTATTCACCCCACCAGAATTTTTCGGAATCTAAGCCAGATAGAGAAAAATTATCTAGACAAAAGTTGAAGGGGATGGAGGGGGTCATCTAATGCTACCAAGGAGTTTGACCTTGAACTCGATTTTCAAGGTTATTTAAAGGTCAAGGTATTTTTTTTAACGTGAATATTTACTTGTTACCTCGGATTTGAAAAGGGCGGAAAATGTTACGTTCAACGCGATATTGTCAACAAGGTCATGCAAGGTCGAATGAAGGTAAAATTTTCGACAATTGTGAAATTATGGATGTTAGATCGGCATAGAGGTTGGAAACAGCAAACTGTTTCGGAAGAATAATGTCAGGGATGTTGGTCCGACCCTCTGGTACCAATCATCTTGATATTGGACTTGATTTTTAAGGTTATTCAAAAATATTCACAGATTTCACCTTCATTAGACTTTGCTATGATCTAGCTGAAAATATCGTTTTATGATATTTTCAAATCCGAGATCAAAAGCAGAGGTTCCCATTTAAAAAATCACTTTGACCTTGAAATAACCTTGAAAATCGAGTTCGAGGTCAAGCTTCTGGGTACCATTGGATGACTCCCTCCATAAGAGCCTCTCCATAGCCTCCATAGTCTCCACAACCCCTTCAACTTTTGTCTAGATCATTTTTCTCTAGCCGGCTTAGATTCCCCAAAATTCCAGTGGGGCGATTATAATGAGACACCCTGTATAAAACTGAGCTGATTTATAGTGTCTTTAAAATAAATTATGAGAAAGGACAATGTAATTTACTAAATACTTGTCTTAATTTTAGAATTTTTTAACGCCATGCATGCATGAGGCTATTTTAAAATTTATAGGAGTTTGGGATATGTAGCATTGAACTATGAATATAATATATTTAACATGTTATAACTGCAAATAAATGAATTTTGTATACAAAATTGAACAAATTACTTGAACAAATAAAAAAACCTTCGCAATAAAGAATAACAGTAAATGTCAACCTACGAGGTAACTCTCATATATAGGAGAAAGAGAATGTTATTCCTATGCATATACATTTGATATTCACTAGCAAATAAGTGACGATGAAATAGGAATGACGACATTTCTGTGGATTATATTTAGATCAGTAAATAAACCTAAAGATTTTCTGATATCCTAAACTGCAGAAGGTTCGGTAATTTTTATGGAACAATTATTGTTTCCATGTAAATATCGATAAAAATTATTACATTTTCATCAGAAACATTATGATAAATTTAGCGCGAAACATCTGAACAATTAATGAAATTATACATAATATTTAGGAAGAGAGGAATATATATGAAGCAGGAAGAAGATTTGTATAGTACGAATAATAATTGCGTCGGTCACCCGCTCTTTACTATGGCGTGTAAGATTAATCGGTATAAAAAGCCACGAAAGGTGATAATAATCAGCGATAATAAAAAAGAGGCGAAACGAAGTAGAGAAGATGAGCTCGAAATTTTACGAGTTTATTTCTACAAAACCTCACTATTTCCAGTTTGTCAAACAGGAGTCGATGAAGAAAAGGCGTAGGTGTGGAAAGGTCTTCGTCGCTAATGCAGTCGCGTTTGGAGGGGAATCCGGCCAATGACTTTTTTATTATGTCGCTCGTCCGTACATATACGAGCCGTGGAAATGGCGTGTGACATTTCGCGGTCTGCGATGCTAAATGGCGATAAAGCGGGAATGCCCCGAGTTTCGTCGGGCATGCACGGGCCATTGTACCTTCTCGCCGTGGAAGAAGACGAAACTCAGAGGACAGTAAGAGATCAGCCTGAAATTCCCGTAAATGCGACTTGCTTCTCTGACTGTTTCATAAGGGCTGCCTTAAAGCGACACCGTAGAACACCGAGAGGGGCTAAAAAGTTGGTAATGTTGGACTTCTCGTTTACGAATAACGGCACGGCTGTTTTATTTTTAGGTGCACACGAAAGCTGTTAACATTCTGAGTGGAAAGTTTTACTGGTATGGTTTGCATGCTTTTGGCTTTACTTCCCAGGCACGATTTGAATTAAAATATTATGATTTTACGGTACGGAATTTAACGAATTGTAAAAATATTTCATATACGAAAATACAGACAGTAATACGTATTTCGTGACAACAATTGATTATAATGTAGCCAGTAAAGTTGTGAAAACCAAGTTATAGAGTTTCGATTATTGCGTGGATGCACGGAGACTTGTATGTTATATATCATATTTTAAATAGTACTTAACTCTCCTATTTCGAATTAAAACGTATCGTAGTACGTATTTAGTAAGAACGTGGTTCTGAATAATGATAAAAATCATGTAATAATATATAAGAAAAATAACAAAAATGTCGAATACTGAAGACCAAAAGGCTTTAAAAAAGAACGAAGTCCCTTCGTAAAATATCTTTAACGAGTTTAACTTATTTTACAAACAAGAACGTTTCCATCTTTCAGTCTGCAAAATGAAGACGTCGAGATTCCCCCCAGGACTATATCCAGCCAGCGATAACGATTTCACGAGTAACTGCTCCCGACCGTCAACCAGCAAATTTCACGAACGAACCAGCACCTCACAATTTTGAGCCAATAGTACCTAAAGTTTGTATGCATATACATGTGAGTTCATATACGTACAAGCGTACGTAGGATGGTACTCCAGTGCCATTACCCGGAGAAACCCTTTTTATACGTGCCGGCCGTTGAATTGCACCGGGAATGTCGGGCTCGTTTCCCAAACGAACGCAAAGTCGATTTAACGCACTCCACCTATTTGCCCGAAACCCTTAAGGACTTGGCCTGGTGCCTCGGCAGGTACCAAACGCGTAGATACGTAACACGTATATGGTCGAGCGTTCTTCGCTCCCGACCGTTAAACGCAGCAAATAGGTACGTGATGTGTTGAAACTAAGTAAAACCAAAGTAAACTGCAAAAAGAGCACATTCAGATTGTCTTTTTTTTAAAAGAAACTTTTTGCTAAAAAACTCACGAATAAAATATACAAAAATTGTTGCATTTAAAATCATTTAATTAGCTAACCATATAATGCATATACCGGATTCAGAACAATATTCAAGAATGTGTTTTTGAACGGACCACGATAATGACAAACAAAGAAGTTGCTGTCCATTAAGTCGCGGTCCGAGGTAATAACAAGAAGAAATTAAAATTTCGATAATCGCCGACACACTTCTTTTAAGAACACGATGAATACAGATGTGGTTATCCACATTGACGTCAAGGGCATTGCTTTTGATGTCCAGGACACATGGACTTAAAACAGTTCACTAGATATCTGGTGATATTTAGATTTCATTTCTCCAACATGATGAAACAGTGTTTAAGGTTAAGTCGTAAAGAATAAATAATTCAAAACAAAATGCTCTTTTTATTGTCGACACATTTAATATTATTGCGGTGTATCTCAATAATAGTTCAGGCACAATTATTACTTTCAAAAACCTTAAATGTGGAAAGTTTTGAATGCTACTTTTGTAAAACACTTAATAAGATAAACACTAATAAGCACTTCTATATTCATCATTAGCTCCGGCCAATCACAAGTACAACTCCCTGCAACTTACTCGCTGTATGTTTAGGAATTACATACACACCTAGTATATTTTCTTATATAAATTAAATCGACTATGATCGAAATTTCCAGATCCAAAAATGATAAAAGGTCACACTTTTTAGACTTAATCGTTAATGCCACCTATGCTATATTCTCGTCAGGTTTAAAACACATCTTAATTGACTGTAATTCAGATGTAACAAAAATAAGAGATTCTGTATGAGGTTCGAACAAGGTAAAAGTTGAATTCAAGAGACATCTCAATAATCTGAACCAATAAAAGATCCCACTTCGAACCCAATTTAAGTATTGTTTCACCCTCATGAGGATTCTTGAATTTCATAATAATTCAACTCATTTTATAAATTGGACTCATGAAGTAATATTTTGCCAGGAATTCACATAATGTAATGAATGCAAGACTCGCGAGTTCATCTGCATTTCCCTACGAAAGTTTTGCGAAAAATCAAGTGCAGGAGTGATTATATATACTTCAGGGATGACGCGTTTCGTCCGGTTTTTCGTCGCGGAGAGAGATATGGTAATTTACTTGTCGCATTAATTCAGAGCGTAAACGCTTTACATAGTTGAAAAACGTCACGCGTCACGTGGAAACTCTTGAAAACTTTTTGCCTGTCCCTTGCCCGGATGACGCGACTTTCGGTCAAGTGAAATTACTACTCGGCAAAGACCAAGTGCAACGAAAGGAAAGGGTTGAAGAACAAATATCCACGAAAGAGGAAGAAGATGTGAGAAAACCGATGAGGAAATACAGAAAAAAGGCAGGAGAAAAAGTGGCAGTATCCTTTCTTCGGGCGTAAAACAAAATGCCAACGCCCCTTCAAGAACTTATATCCCGCTGCAGAAAAGAAGGAAGAAGCTGCGTTCCTGGGTTGCCGGGGATTGCGTATAGGTTTTATCTTTGACCGGGAAAAGATCAAGAAAAAAAGAAGGGTCCGTTGAAAGAGAGCCAGCCGAAGAGAAAGAGAGAATGGGCGGATTTCTGTTGTCCTCGGTTGCGGAAACGAAGCTCGGCTATTCTTCTGAAAATTGAATCAGACAATTTGGAAAGAGCTTCCGTCCCGTTTTTAGCGAAATTGAGTTAGGGGAAAAGTTCAACCCGTGATGCCGACCGGATTCTGGACACGGAACATATGTAGTCTCTTTTAGTAACGAAGAGTTCACGTTTGATGTTTTTTTTTCGCCAACGTCTAAATCAATTTCAGCTATTCGCGTTCGGCCTTGATATGACGTTTGGAACAAAAGTAGGTAATCCGAAATGCGCGCGGAAGCCCTTTGTATAATGCGTTACGCTACTGGCGCTTATTTGGATTTGCAATATAATGAGGTCGCGAACTTCGCATTTATAAAAAATTAAAAACCTGTATGATTTTACTTTGTGCCTCGGGTAATACGAGTATTTCATATTCGGTGAATGTAATAAAGTTTCGAGATGTAATTTATTTGCAAAAAGCCATTACAAACATTGTAATATAAAAAGTATACGCGTACCTCGATATTATTAAAGTTCCTCAAAAATGGAAAATAAACAAATGTTTTACAATACACTGATTAAGCGCATATATTAAATTTCATTTTATTGTAATATTTAATAGCATATTCAAAAAAGATTCCTCATTGGTTGGAAAACATTGATTATGAAAAATGAACATTGCGCTTGTTTTTCAAATCTATTGCTGTATTATAATTGATGTTTTGAACCCCGAGCAATCATGATTTGGAATGTTGGCGAAGATAGGAATGATTTTATATCCTACGTACGGATATTGATAATTTTCCGAAATGAATTCATCTGTTTCTTACCTGTAATCAGAAAAGGAATAATTTTAATGCGTGTATTGTTACAATTAATATTGTTTTGGTAAACTAAAATTCATTGCATCTTAAGCGTATTATTTGATATAACCTAAACGCACTATAATGTTATAGGTTAGGTCATTTCAATATCTTATAAAAATATAAATTGAGTTCATTGACATCTTATTGAAATCTTACTTAATTTATATAACGATATCAAGTTGTATTATGGCATGACAAGTTTTAGGGGCCAGTAATTCGTTTTTAGAGTAATTAAATTACATCTTTAAACATTTCGTATTACAAATATTAATTTCATAGAATTGCGTAATTCGGTTCATTATTTTGAATTTATAGTTTCTGTAACATATACTCATAGTTATTTTACTGCCATGAATTCAGTTTAGTCCAGAAATCCACAAGGTATACCAGCAATAGCCATGTACAATGGACATTTCTTGGACTTTGAAGGATATTGATATAATGTTCTATTTATGTATTAGATTTAATACTCTTCCTTTTCTTCGTTCTATCTGCTCTGAATGGTAGTATAAAATAATCACTTTGAAATTTTAAAAAAGTAATATATTTTCTCAACGTTTCGGTTTCTAATTGTGGTCCTTCTTATTCTATTATATCGTCAACCGAAACAAACCTAACAGCAAAATAATACATCACTTTTAAAGTATGGCGATGAAATATAAAGGTTCTGTTTATTTGGACTAAGCATTTATTGAACTGATTATCAAATTAGACCAATCAATTAAGTTTTAAGATTTGGTATACCAACGCGTAGACGTAACATTGTAAAGCTTTACAATAGCTTTTCTATTCATCAGGTATAAACACGGATGAACTTATATACGGGTTCGTCGATCGAAACATGGTGAATTGGACATGGAACACACCAACCTTACACATAGATACTGAATTAATAAATTGTGTATTTTCATCTCTATATATATACTTACCCGCTTGCAAATCGACATTTTCAGATATAAAGTTTAAACTTCTTCACACCCTCGGACAAATCCTGTCTTTGTTTTCATAGTACGAGAGCGAAGAAGGGAAATGTCGATCCTCAAGTTTAAAAGTTTTGTAAATGAAAAAAGATATTAGCTAAGAATTAGCTATGAAGCCAACTTTTCGAAACATCGATGATTTTATAGCGAACAGAGCAGCAGACGACCGAGCTAGTTGAATAAACAGAGACAAAGAGAACTACGAATGCTCGGCTCAACGACTTGATCGACGTTATAGGAAGAACTCCGAGAGAGAAATGGATAGTTACGGATTCAATCCAGAGAAGGTGTACAGTCGGGAATCCTTAATCTTGTCACTCGAAGGATTGAGCCGAATCGAATCTGCAAGGGCGCGACGACGACGTTGAGACGTCACGTGCACGTGCTGCATTGACTCGTCCCATGGCACGTGACGGATTCACCTCCTTTTACTTATTGTCTTTGGAAAATCGTATTATAACTTCCGTCAGACGATATTACGTCATTATTTCTTTATATATTTTATTATAAAGAGTAATTTCTTCGAATGGGCTACTAATTTGTTTGGTTTCAATGGTTATAGAAGATTCATTTTATTGAAAATCTGTCTCTTTTTTCGTTATGAATTAAAGTATATAGAGACATATAAACAGATGTATACATATATTAATAATCTCATTATCATTGTCTATAAAGCAGCATTTATTCAATTCTACAAATCACGTCGTCAGTCTAAGAGCAAATGAGATTAATAGTAATTCTAGCGTGATCCGATTAAATAGAAGACATGCCGTGATATAGCGCATTAGGGACATACGGTTAGCCGCTAATCTCGACTTTCCCTTCGATTGTACCGATGATTTGTCGCATGCTCACATGCTCCATTGGAAACACACAGTACCAGATAAAACGTACATTATACCGTTTTGGATATCAGATAAATTGGAAATTGTGTAATTCGCAAAAGTAAATCTAATACCTGCAGCCTACGTGTTCATTTCATATTTTTTAAAATCTTTTTTAATGAATATATATATATATATATATATATATATATATATATATATATTTAAGTTTATAAAACTTGGAAAAAGAATAAAAATAAATAAATAACTAATAATCTGTTATTTTATAAATTTTTCAACCTACTAATATGAATAAATTTGTTGCTGCTGAATGTACGATTAAATAATAATTAAACATTTAAAATAATAATTACACAATACATATGTTATTGTTATCAATTTTCATATACATTATACAATTTGCTCATTCATGTCCATCACTTTTTGTTACTTTTATTAAATTTCTACAAAATTTGTCCATTACTTTTTGTGTATTTTTTTTTTAAATTATTATACTGTTTTAATCAATTTTAATTTGATTAATTTTCTTCGCTTGTACATAATGAATAAGATCATTTGTTAATTGAATGTTCTTGGAAATTCATATGTCATTCTAAGATGATTTTTAACGCGTTTCGTTGCTATTCGATTTAGCTTTTAGCTATATTTGGTACATCCATATAGGTCTCATTTTTCTAAAATTTACTACGAGTTAATTTATTGAATAATTTACACCATACAATCATATAAAAATTCCAAATCATTTCCATAATTTCACAAACGTGAAATTTAACTCGAAGAAAATATCAGGTTATCAGAGACACAAAAAAGGACAAAAACTGAAATTAAATATGAATAATGAATTTAACCAAACGTATTCCTTAAATTTTTAAAGAAACATAAGATCATAAGAATTACATTAATGTAATAATTCTGTTAAATATAGTATCATATATGTGGAAAATGTTGTAGATATTAAAAAGAAAAAAGAAAAAAAAAAGAAAAAGAAAAACATTACAGCTGCATTGATAAGTGTAAACAAATGTGTAACTTTTAACAATTAAAATGTATAACAAGGAAACCCTATCTGCAGGATGTGGTATCGGTTATTCAGAATGGCGTAAAGTTTCTGATTTTCTGTTGGCACGCATTGGATAGTTGGAAGACAATATAGCGGAGTTGAACAGTATTCCCCCCGGTTTCGCTTTTAAATCACATCTGCCGTGATGTCTTTTCTCGTGAAAATAGGTCAAATACAGGTCTTCATTGTAGAATCAGGTGGCTTCCCTTTAAATCAGACCATTTTCGTATAACGTACTAAATTGTCTACAAGCACTATATCTATTCCATATAATATTATACTTAATCAAAAAGTGTTGACATATAAAAATTATATATTTATTTAGAAATTATTTGAGCTTAGATATATTATATTTATATAAAAATATGAAATTAAATAATACGTATACACTTAAAGAATAAAAATAATTAAAGACATTTTAGGGAATACGATAAACGATATTTATAAATGATATTATATATTACTGATATCAGAAATAGGAGAACTAAAAAACTTATGATTCAAAATACCAAAAAATTACATTGAAATATAAGTGAATAAAAATAAATAAAAAAAAAGAATATTTTGTATTTTTATCAAGATTATAAAAGTTCAATGAACTGAATAATTCGAATAAAAAGCATCTACGAACGGTTATTCGTTTTCCAAATAATTTGATTCTAAAGTATAAAGTATATTTCGTTATCTTATCGTTTTCGCATCGTTGCAGTCACTGATATATAAAGATATTATTTGTTTTTCATTTTCGAAAAGACATAACCTTAAAGCATTTAGGAACGACGATATTGACGTATAGCAGATCCGATATCCATTGCACAAATATCTGTCAATATACAGACGCAATAAAACTATTTAAGACATCAAATGTCCGTGATCGCTTTCGTATTTCCTCTGCTGATAAAAATACATTTTATTGAAGATGTTATTTTCATTCGAAATTATTTTAAAAAGGCTCTGTAATTCTTCTCTTAATAAATTCAGTACCAAATCCACGAATATTTTGTCTGCACAGGAAGTATTGTTTAAAGCCCCTTCGTGCTGTTTTGTATTCGTTATGTTCTTTAAAATAAATGTACTCAAAACTGCAGCTTGAATAATTAATTTGTTGAAAAAATACTACAAGTTTATGTATTAATTCAAGTCATTAATTTGCAAGAATATTCTTTCACGCTCACTACTAATGACACAAACCTATACGAATACATTTGTTGTAAATTATTTTTATAATCAAAAGTGTATGTATTATGTAAATATGTATTTGATACGTATGTTTAAAATTAACAGGAAATTAGTCATTGATTTCTTACTTATTCATTTAAAAAACTTTTAATTGGTTGAAGTAATTATATAAGTAATCGACCGAACCAATCAATCCCGTGTCGCTCAGTACCTGAAAGGTGAGCCCATTCAAATCATTATTTTCAGGGCACTCAGCAAAGGATATATTTCGCGGTCGAATTAAGCACTATTAAATGCTTTAATAATAAGAGCAGAGTTATTATCCCTTAATTTTCATTAATAACTTCATAATATATAAACGTATGCAAAGAAAATGATAACTTTTCTAATTCAACAAAAAAATAGCTTGTTCATGTGTCAATAATTGTGTAGTATATAAATCATATATTTGATCAACTTTCGACTAATTACAATGACTGATTGGAAAATCGATCCAGCCACTGCTCTTATATAATACATTGAAATATCTGACGATACTTCCGAATATATATTTGCATGTAGCATGTATTTACGCAATATATGGAGCATTCCATGAAATCTTAGATATTTATATTATTCATCAGTTCATTAAATAAAAAATAATTGCCAATAAAAAGTACGTGATAACATTTTCAATTACATCGATGATAAACGCACAAAGCATTTATTTATTTATTCACCCTGTACATTGCACCCTCTCAATTCTTAGGAAGGCATGTCGTATTCAATGATATATTCGAGTCGAAGAACTTTCTTGAAATATACCGGTTCTTATACGAAGGCGTGTGATACGTGCCGAAGGTCGAAATTCTGGCAATTTCAGTTTTTTAACTATGACATATTGAGCTGGCATAGTCCCTGAGTGTCATTGGCACAATGTCGTACGCCAATATCGTAAATTGTTCCAATCGGAACGGCGCGAGTGCTCCCTTTTATGGGGCTGCGAGTGGACGAGTTTCCGCGAAGCTAATTTTGCGAATCTGCAGGGGGTCGCGCAACATGTGCGGACCAATACCGACTCGCGAGTCCCTTAAATTATGGGACACCGACGTCCATAAGCAATGAACTTCACCCACATAACCTTATACTGGCTCCATAAGAATACGCTCGTCAGCCGATCCTCCTTTAAAACGGTTCTGCTTCGAGACAAAAACGATTCTACCAAAAGGCTGATGTAATGTAGAGAAGACATTTAATATTAAAAATGTGTTTTAGGGAGCAAGGATATTCAGTCCACGAGGTTCGTAAATGTGCAATATTCGGCAGTTATTATTTATTATAGTGAAATTGAAGATGAAATGGTGTAATATCCATCTGTATCATAAGCCAATTTTTTTAATGGGAAATAATAGCGAATACCGTATTACGCATCAGAGTGCGGAGAGGGGGGCATTTGAATTTTTAGTGCAATATTCGGACAGGCGGGTCGTAGAAAAGTGGTGAGAACATGTATGAGTATTTCTTGGTCATCACCGTCTACACGAGGCATCTATCGAGAGAATTTATGAAACGAAGACAGGAAAAACGTATTTATTATCCGTGAATGGAGATGTGAAATCCCATTTTGTGCATTTGCATAACGCAAAACGTTACAAAACTATATTTTACATATTATACCAATATTTTGAATTAATGCATATGAAACATAACAAATAATAAACAAGATAATCTTCGTACGCAATTTTGCAGAATGACTTTTTTTATGACGTTTGAACGTTGTCGAGAATATCTCGACATATTTACCTCGAAATATATAACAAACAAAGAAAATTATTAAAATCTTTCATTTAATATTTAACACAATACTAAAACCAAATATTTTATGAATGTTCAACGTAATATCCATTACCCAGATTTATCACAGCATATTTCTTGCCAAAAATTTTATGCAACAAAATTATCAAGAGTGGAAACGGTGAAATATACGTGATCTCTCAAATTTAGAGGTAATAAGAATTATTTTCAAGTCATTTTGATAAACAATAAGAAATGTTATTGAATATTGACGAAATATTTTTATAGTCAACTGAAATGAAAAAAATAACGTACGCATAATATTTTAAAAGACGTCTTTAATGTAACGAAATAATGTTTACATAATATATAATATAGATACAAAAAATAAGGTACATTTTCCCGAAGTACACATAATTTTTATACTACATAAAAGTTAATTTTCCTTTTTATTTGCAAATTGATTGTGATTCGAATAAATACTCTTATTTAAGAAAAGAATCACATTATGCAAGCTTAATATTCAGGAGAATGATTTACTATATTTTATTCGCAGTTGACGAACAACGTCCTGCATTTACAAGTGCGGAAGAAAGCCAAATAACTTGAGAAAATTGAGTTTATTTTTAAGGCCCAGGCAATGTCCATGAACGGAAGTTATATAACCTTTGGCACGGTGGACATGTGCTCAAATAAGGAATTGTGTAAATCCGCGAAATCTTGTTTTATGGCTCCCATAAAGAAACGAATCCCACTAGATCAAGAGGCAGTAAAATTCTTGTTCGGTACTGCAGGTGTTGGTAATTAACGGTCGCAGATTTTTACCGGACATGGAGATTATGTTGCGGAAAAATATTGCGGAACTTTGCGGGACCCGGTTAAATGAGATTATGAAATATGCCAATGAAGTAAAAACGTAACGAGAAGGCGGACACTAAAACTCTAAAATTTCTATTTGTTTCCCGAAAACTATATACTATATATATATATATATATATATATATATATATGTGTGTGTATTTTAATACATATATGTGTACATGTATTTTAAAATATGTAAACCCTGAAAATATTATTTTCAAGAATATATTATGTATGTATTAAATAGTGATATGATGGAAGGGTGGGGCGGGGGGGGGGGGGGGGGGGGGGAGGGGGGGGGGGGAAGACGGTCGTACGTAATTAGGAATATATAAAAACATAAAAATTGTTTTTTTTTTGTATTTTGACGGGCAGAATTTAGGCACTTCTATAAAAATTGTAACATCCGGTTAAGATTTGAGTAAATTTTCTGATAAGATTCTCGTCACTTAAAAGATTCTTCGATCACAATTTTCACTGAATTTAAATGATAACGAATTAATATTAATTTGTTTTAAAATTTATGTCAATTTTTGGTTATTCATAATCAAACAGCGAATACTGCGCACGAAACAAAAGAATTCGCTGACAAACATCCAGAATCGATAAGGCATCTTTGTTGTGAATGTAGCCTAGCTAGAAATTGTCTCCCTGATAACAAACAATTCTCGTTTACGCAAGGCAAGAACTCATGATGTACCAGATGCAAACAATCGTATCGATGAACGTCTTTGAACACTTTGGAAATTTAATCATCGATGCCGCTTTTTATTCGTCATCGCACACCGCTGCCGCTAGTCGCTATCTCGTTTATAGAGGGCAACATTTGTTCCAAATGCGAAATGCACAACGGGGACCCAAGAATCCAATAACCCGTTCGACTCTCAGCACCGGAAGTCCCATAAGAAAATTCAATTACGTCAGGTTGCGACGTTCCTTCTTGCCCGTGATTTTCAACTTGATGCAATTTTTTGCGTAAACAAGCGCAAAAATTAAATTATATTCAGCTCGCAAGGCACAAAACGGAGCTTTATTAGCAGCAATTTTCTCCTTCAGATGGCGTCTTATGTGATTTGCGAACGGTCTTTTTATTAAGCGCGTGGGTCGTCATTAACTACTTGGTAAACAAAATCATAAGGTGTTATTAATCACTGCTATTTTCAAAGATGAATTATTTACTAATTATTTAATTCGATTATAGCACAGTGTATATCTCGTCGATTTTTTCTCGTCGCGAATAAGTATAGTATGTTATGTATCAATAAGGGCGTAATTATCAATATTCACGAGTGTGAAGTTTGACGCACGAGCAAAGCGAGTGGAACAATCACACTCGTTGGAGATCGATAATTCGCACATGAGGCGTACGATATGTCGGTTAATCCCACGGGTGCGAAATTGAGAAAAGTGCCCGCAGTGTTAAACATTTTTTGAAACCCTTTTTTTAGTTCTTACAATTTCATTTTACAAATTCTTTTATTACAATTATCTCATGCAAACTTTTAAAATTCTACGGAATTTCCCTGTGAAAATTGTGGTTGGATTCCCACTAAGCCTTACCTAGATCCTAAAATCCTTTCTGAGGCTCGGAGATCGCGGGTGTGAAGTGCATAATTCGGCTTGATTTATGTAGAAGTAGAATCCACGATTTCATATTTACTATTCATTTTGGAATATTAAGCGTTAAAATCATTTAAAAGCTGTATTGGTTTTATAAATTATTGTATCAGTTACAAATTTATTACGGCTCGATTACTTAAAAATCACAAATCAATATCTGAACATGAGATATTCCGGTAGAAATTTAGCAAAGTTTTGGTTATCGATTATAACTATTAAGCAACTATCTAAAAAAAAAACTGAAATGAAAAAGAGCATGTTTAAAAAAAATTTTCGTTCGCCTTTTATGCCCAATGTTCAGTAGTTTAGTAATCCCCACTCGACCCATGCTCCACGTGTCCTCTTATAAATGAGAACTTAGAACATCTTAAAAAGAAAATCATTTCACTTGTTCTTTTCCTAATATTACACTACTGAATACTTAAATTTACCATATACTAAAGTAAATCTGAAAAATAAATAATGACATACATAAAGAATCAAATTGATTCGTATATTAAATAACACGTTCTATCTTACAACTCAATTAATTTATTATATAACATTACGTTAACCCTATAAAGTGTAAGTAATTTTACAATCGTTTATATGTATACAGTATTAAAACCTTTTTCAAAAACTAAAGCAAATGATACGTCGGGAAAAGAAATGGACTGTCATTTTCCGGGCAGGCAAGTGGCAAAGAAAAATTTGCGAGAAAGTCCCCGCACAATATGCTAGATTTTCTATCTCGCGCCAGTGCTTATTTGCATGACACAAAATAAAAAAACAAAATATACGATGCATTTGTCATACTCCACCGGAATTACCTTGAAAATGGATGCCTACCACAAAAACAAAAATTAAAAAACGGTATAGTAGTAAAATTTTAGTTTGATACCGGATGAAATAATTATTTTCCTCCCCGGCTTGGTAGAAGTAATTGGAATGATATAAACCCGATGCAAGCTTTAATTGCTTTCCCGATTTATTTGGGAAAAAAATCTAGAAAAATAGTTCTGCGAGTGCAGGAATATTACTCTTGCAAACACCAGGGTGAATGTATTTGACGATACGTAAAAGGTTAGCCTTTTTAAACGACATCATAAAGGATTATACGCGGCGGAAAGTAAAAACTGTAATAATAAATTATACTCGGCAGGTCAGCTTGGAAAATGAAATTCTATTTTCGGAATCCGACGCTATCAAGTGATTAAAGTTAAACGTGTGTAGCAGCAATGTACGCTATTAAAAAAAATTATACATAATTCAAATCGAGATCAGAGATATCGTAGTCTGTGTGGATTTTTATTCCAATAAAAAGTACAGATGTACTACTCAAAAAGAATATGTTATTCTTTGAAAAGTCGATAAAAATTGGCAATGTACGTAAATATTTGCACAGGTATAAAAATAAAATGGTGAAATATGCTTATTTAAACGGCTAAAAATTGAAATATCTATGCCTCGTATATATATCCCTGCATGACATTCGTCAAAATCTTGAAATACGTATTTCTAAGCAGAAAAAAGAAAAATGCAAACCCGTCCCTGGTAAACACAGATCGACCAAAAGCCTTTTTTCAAATCGCCTCTCTCGTGAAGTTTGTCGGAGATTCGCTGGCATTTGTGGACACGTTCACTTTCTGCACAGTTATCATCCGTGGGCATAATTCATCCAGCCCATCGAAATATCCGGCGCTTTACGCCGTGGATTCCCGTATCGGCAGCTTTAGTTCGGTCGTAGTGATCCTCTCGCTCGTTGCGAAATATCTCGGATACCACATCGATCCTGGCTTGCAAAGGAGACGTGGAAAATGCAACGGTATATACGTATCCCTGCGCGAGCATTTACGGGGAAACTCGCAAAACCTGGCAACTCACTGAGCAATAACTCATCGCATTTTCCCCGCCGTAAGATTCGTACCAGCTGCGTAATTGTTATTTCCCTTTAATTTTCTCGAGAAAATTCGGGGAAAATGAGGTTTCTAGGTCTCTTGATAAAGGAGTCAAGAGATGCTATAATTTGACAAGGGTTGTAATGTGATACATTTTTAGCCCCCATTTTCAAGTACAATAAATGTCAATCGTGTCAAAAATTATTCACTCTTTCAAAAGCGATGGAGTGAAAAATCACTTATTTACAAGATCGACTCAATTTTCACTTAAAGAAGTAGACACTATAAAATACAATCAGCAGTCTCAAGAACCGACGGGATCGAGGATCTACGGTATCGACAGAATATCGACAAGGGACACGGAGAAAATGGTCTGGTTGTATTGGACAGCATATCACACTGAAAAGAAAATTTTGGGCGTACGACAATAGAAGTTTTAGAAAAGATGGAAGGATATATTAAGATCGTTACGTTCCCGGCATATGCATCCGTATAGGTGTAGCAACTAAACTTTTAGCTGAAATGGAAATATTATTTGTTTACTACCACCTGATTAAGCAGATCGTTACAGGAACAAAATTTATAGATGTTACAAATAAATACACAAATATAGATTGCAGCAAAATATCGGTATAGCTGCCATACAGATTGATGTTGCTGTTCCATTATATATCATAGTATATATTGAACCTCAGATTCGGGCGTTTCACATTTTATGTTTATTTAAGAATCTCTAGATTTATTAAACAACAAAGTTGACAAAATGATAATTCATGAAATTAGTATTATTGACAATCAGCAGTATATCTTTAATCAGAAGAATCGATAATCAAAAATATCAAGAGTAACAAGTTTAGAACCGATAAAGCAAATAGATCGAGTATCTATGGAATCAATAAGGATATTTATAGCTAGAATCGAGCTATATATAACTTATAATATAATTGTAAGTCGATTTACAAGCACCATCTTATAATATAGCTCTCTTGAAACAATGCAAATTTTACCCACAATATTTTTCGGTAAAATCTCATCCCTAGATTTAAAATGGGGTGTACGTGTGGTCCATGACACCGTGTATACTATATATATATATATATATATATATGCATGTATATGCCTTGCTGTCAAAAAATAGCAATTAGAGGCATTAACGGCGCATTTTTTATGGCTAAGAGATTTATTTCATCACTCCGTACGTTCCGACGCGTAATAAAAAGCGCAGCCATTTTTCACGTGCGTTTTTACCCATCGTAAGATTCGTGCCAACTCTTCCAACACTTGTCCGTCGCGCAAAATCTTGCCGGCAAAAAATTAATCCGCCGAGCGCCTCCGGCATCTGACGGACACCGTATGCACTTATTTTTAGGCGTGTTTCTCTTTTACTAGATACCTCGTCTACCGCCATGAGAGTTATCAGAACGCGTCGCATATCTATATCGCTGTTTTTTATCAATGCAAGTCGCCTATCGTTCTTGTCGTCGTTTCTTATTTCAGCTCTCCCATGGGTGGAATCGCGTGCAAGAGTTATTTGTCGACTATTTTCACGCTACGGAACGATCGTTGGGATTTTGTACGTTTATCGAAATGTCGCAAGATCGAATTTCATGGCGATATATAGTCCGTTTTTGTCCGTTGCAATCAAGATTTGTCCAAGGAATGATCCTTACTGGGATTTGTGGGCTTGCAGAAATTAAAACAATCTTGGTTGGAGTGAATTTTCCGTGTATTTCGCCGACCTTTTTGTATATTATGTTACGATTTTCTTTATATGTCATATAGCAGATACATAGTCTACTAAATTTCGTCGACAATTAATATTGTTTATTATTTATATCGAGAAAATTGATTTTTTTTATTTCAACTATATTAACCCGTTAAAAGGGCCAATATTTTGCAATTTGCAAAATCAAAAACTTGCTCAAAAGGTTTCGAAAAAATTCTGACGTATTCTTTGAGTGATTCTAAGAACTTTTTATTCTTAGCAATTTCCTCGGTTCACTCATATTTTCCGCT